>JAREIS010000923.1:0-35245 GCA_030060385.1 Muscicapa striata striata
GAGGACCTGGGCATTCTTGGGAGATGGTGAGTAGTGGAATTACCTGGTTTTGGCCGATATGCTGCTCAGAGCATGCACTGATGTTTGATTTTCTTTTTTGTAGCTGAGGAAAAGATAACAGCCTTGTGCTGGCCAGAATTTTCCAGCTTGCAAGAGGCTTTTCTTCACACTTGACAAGGATTCTCACCTCTGGATGTCTGACAGATAAGTGGAGGGCTCTGACCCACGGAGGGCATGGAGGCTGGGTGCAGGTTTGGGAGTTGTCAGGAGGGATTTTTAAAGCAGCTTTAGAGGCGGAGATGTCCAAGCAGCAGCCCCTTAGGCCCAATAATGGGAAAGTGTCAATTTGTTCCCAATTCTGAGGTGCACAGGGCAGAGCAGTACTGGTGGGTGTCACGTCACTTGTCTGTGGTGCAGTCTGTGTCTTTTGTGTGTGTTGTACTGTCTGTGTCTTGCCTTATCCCTTTGAGTGTGGTATCAAACCCAGGCATCATTCATAGCATCTTGTGCTATCTGCATTCCTTGGCCTGGTGCCATCCAACCTTTGACTCAGGAGCTTGGACAGCCATCTGAATCTCATCTCTTTTTGAGGCATCCAGTCAGATGTCTTTTAAGGTCTTGTTCTGAGCTGTATTGACAGCTGTGCACTGCAAGGATCCCTTACAGCAGATTGGGAGTATGGAAGAATGTGAAGATGGGGAGAAGATTCTCGGGCATCCGTCTCTGCAGTTTTTGGAATAAATCATTCTGCTAGCATCTTTTTCCAGCCTTAACAGCTCGCATTTAGTCTGGCCTTGGTCATCTCATTTTGCATTCTCTGTCTTCTCAGTCATTCTTCAGTCAGAGAGTTTCTTCCTCCCTTGTGTTGTCCCATCGTTTGTCACCTCCTGTGTCACGGGTGCCTGCACGTGGTTAGGCCAGAGCTGCTCTGCCCTGCTGCGTAGTCTGGGCATAGGTGGGATGGGACCAGTCCTGGGGACTTGCAGTTTGTAGTGTGGGGTGTAGTTGGGTGCATATGATAGCTGCAGATTGAGCCAAGATGTCTGGAAGTGTTAAGTTCTCCTGCAGGGCTTTGACTTTTGTCCTACCTTCCTTCAGATGCAGATGGATTCAAGCTGAGGCACAGGGCCCATCCTGGCTGTGGGGGCTCTCCTGAGAAGGTCAGTCACCGTTTGCCTTTGCAGGGCAAGTGTAAACTATTGGTGTTACAGCACATTTCTTTGTCTTCTTTTCTTAGGTATTAAATCTGGATATCTGCAGTCAAGTTGAAGTGGGCAAGGTGAGGAGTGAGCTGTGTATAGAAGCAGTTGTTTTTGCTCAGGTGCCAATTTCTGGTGTGACTCTAAGCATGCATTGTGTGTTTTAGGATGTGCTCTTGAATTAAGCTGAGATCTCCTCACTGACCTGGCAAGAGACCCGGCTCACTGCTCCTGTGAGCCCTCCAGAAGTATTACAGGACCCGTGATGAAGCCTTCACCTTTTCCTATTTGGAGGCGCCTTCCGGGTAGCCTTGGGCATCGGCCGAGCAGCCGGGGTGAGTCGGGGAGTTTGGGGGAGGAGCGTGGGTCCGGTCGAGTTTCAGCCACGCCACATTGCCTTGTCTCCTCTCAATCCAGGTGTATCCTGTGAAGATGGCATCAGCCTCTGGGGGTGGCCAAAGTGCCCTGAGGACCTGGGCATTCTTGAGAGATGGTGAGTAGTGGAATTACCTGTTTTTCGCCCATGTGCTGCTAAGGGCATACACTGATGTTTGATTTTTCTCTTTTGTAGCTGACTAAGAGACAAGAGCCTGGTGCTGGCCGGAATTTTCCAGCTTGCAAGAGGCTTTTCTCCACAACTGACATGGATTTGCATCTCCAGATGTATGACAGGTAAGTGGAGGGCTCTGATCCACAGAGGAGATGGAGGCTGGGTTCAGGGTTGGGACTTGTCAGGAGGGATTTTTAAAGCAGCTTTAGAGGTGGGGATGTCCAAGCAGCAGCCCTTAGGCCCCATAAGGGAAAGTGTCAATTTGTTCCCAATTCTGAGGTGCACTGGGCAGAGAGCAGTTCTGGTGGGTGTCACGTCACTTGTCTGTGGTATTGTCTGTGTCTTTTGTGTGTGTTGTACTGTCTGTGTCTTGCCTTAGCCCTTTGAGTGTGGTATAAAAACCCAGGCATCATTCATAGCATCTTGTGCTTTCTGCATTCCTTGGCCCAGGGCCATCCAACCTTTGACTCAGGAGCTTGGAAAGCCATATGAATCTCATCTCTTTTTTGAGGCATCCAGTCAGATGTCTTTTAAGGTCTTGTTCTGAGCTGTATTGACAGCTGTGCACTGCAAGGATCCATTACAGCAGATTGAGATTGGAAGAATGTGAAGATGGGGAGAAGATTCTTGGGCATCCGTCTCTGCAGTTTTTGGAATAAATCATTCTGCTAGCATCTTTTTCCAGGCTGAGCAGCTCGCTTTCAGTCTGGCCTCGGTCATCTCACTTTGCATTCTCTGTCTTCTTAGTCATTCTTCAGTCCGAGAGTTTCTTCCTCCCTTGTGTTTTTTCCTAATTTGTCATGTCCTGTGTCACGGGTGCTTGCACATATTGTCCCGGAGCTGCTCTGCCCTGGTTCTTAGTCTGGGCATAGGTGGGATAGGACCAGTCCTAGGGACTTGCAGTTTGTGATGTGGGGTGTAGTTGGACTCGGATGACAGCTGCAATTTGTCCCAAGAATAGTTTTCTGGAGCGCAGTAGTAAAACTTGCTCTTTGTTGTTTTAGGTACCCCGAGGAGGTTTGGAGCTGAAATTGGAGCCAAAGGGGATGCAGAGAATATCTCGATGTCTCCGGCACTGATTTATTTCCATCGTGGGGGGGATTTTGTCCGATTGTCTATCTAAAGCTCGGTATTGGTGCTGGTGGCTGGGAGAAGGGGAAAAGCCTTTAAAATCAGGGGAGGCAATTTGAAGTTGGGTTAGGGGACAGAGCCATAGTGGGAGGGGCCCCTCGGAAGTGAAGGGACAGGGTTTATCCTCAGGAGGGAAACACCTGCACTGTGCAGTGCCCAGTGCCAGGCCTAAGCCTTTTGCGTCTGAAAATTTCCAGAAAGGATTTATGGGGCAGCAGCACTCAGCCAATTGAGAGGCACATCATGAGGCTTGGGTTTGGTGCTTTGTGAAAACTTCTGGGGGACTTCTTTGCACCTTTGCAGAAGTGCTTTTGAGAATATTGCCCTCTTTTAGTGCTCTTTGCTTCTTCCCAATATTTGCTTCTCTCAAAATATTTATATGAGCCCTAGTAATATGCTTCCTGAGGCATTTCTTGAATGAGGGCTCAAGTCTGCTAGAGGCAAGGAAATCTGCATCCTTGCTCTTTCCATGGTGGCGTTTTAAATGAAGCTTTCTGCAAGGTAGGCCGCAGCATGTAAAAGGTTAGTGAGGAAGTTTAAAGGTTCTTGCAGCCAAGCTTAGCTATGTGTTTAGGTATATGTATGTGTTTCCTATTTGTGCTATATCCTGGCTTCCTGAAATTGCCATATCCTCTTGCATGCCAGTATGCCTGGGAGAATTCATGCCTTGATTCCTCCAATTTGGCACTAGTCTGTTCCTTGCTTGAGGTCCAGAGCATCCTTGAGTGCATTGTTCAGAATCTTAGCATGGAAAATACTTTAGATGTGAATCTGGAAATCATTAACGTGCTTGAAAAGCAGTAAGGTTTACTGGACAGTTAAGTCTTGTTGTTTAGAATACAGCAAAGGGAGTCTGTCCATTGGCTTGGCTTGTCATTGGTACTAGCTCAGCTCCGCTGTGCAGAAAATACTGTGTGGGGCTTTGGGGTTGTGCATTTCCACTGTACAGTAATGTCCAGTTTGTCTAATGGGTCTTGCATGAATTTGATGCGTTCACCTTGTTGCAAAGCGCAAGGCTGAGAGGGGATGCTGTCAGTGATACAGAAAATACTACTGTGGGCCTAGAGTGCATCTCTGAATGCTTCTGAATGGACCGTGCTGCCTCTTAGCTGAACAGTCCCACCCCAATAGTTGACTTTGGAAAGAAGAGACAGACAGGATGTCTTTTGTTTCTCCTGGTTGCTGCGGTCTGTTACCTCCAAACAAAGGCAATTCATTGGGATGATTTCAGAGTACAAATCTCACAGTCCCTTGTTATTTTATTGTCACTGAGGATGGTCGCTTTTGAGTTGATGAACTGTATTAGATTGTTTTTTCCTTTGTTTCTACAGCCACGTTTATTTGATCCACCTCTGAAGGTGGGGAAGAAGCTGAAACACTGGTGTTCCAAGAGTAGAGGAGTAAACACTCAGGCTAAAGGAGTGACAGGAGTCATTTAAGGAAATGGCTTTCCTCAGCAGGAGAGGAGTCAGCCACAGGCACCGCTGTGTAATACAGAGCACATGCACCCCCTGCATGTCTCTGAGCAGCTGAGAACACACCCTCCAGTGCTGTGCAGGCCAGGGAGGGTTTTCCTTTTGTGTGTAAATATTCTGGCAACTTTGATATCCGTGTGTGTGGCTGGGTGCCTCTCTGTGTGTGTATTTATGTATCTCAAAGCAAACTGCCTGTACTTGTGACTGGGACCACTCTGAGAAGTTCTTGCCTTGCTGTCCTTCACAGGAGGCTAGTAGTTGACAAGTGCTTAGGGAGCACTGTCGCTGGTCAAGAGCTTCCAGGAAGAACAGGCTGCCCAGCTGCTCAGTTCTGAGGACAGAGATACTCTGAGGCAGTGGCACAAGAGGAGGACAACCAACAGGACAATACCTTCAGTCGATGATTTTCAGGTAAAGCTTAGCGTGAAATAGGAAATGGCATGATGGTATTGTTGGAAATTCCCCTTGGAGAGGTGTGATTTGTAGCAAATTCCCTTGGGGCTGCAAGTGGAGTGAAACAGTGCTGAGATTACAGCTGGCAGATTTGCCTTGGTCTTGAAGTCTGTGCACTTTTCATCAAACAGTTTCATTATGATGGTCTGACCAAAAACTAAATAACAGAGCTTTTCTACCTTCCCTTTTAAGTCATGTAAAGCGAGGACAAACTGCATTGTATCTTAAGTTCAGCTTTTTTGCAGGCTTCATTTTTCAAAAGATCAAATGCAGATTTCCAGGGGTATAAATCAGCCCAACTCCCCAGCAGCCAGCGGTAGCATAAAGCAGGTAGCAGAGAGGAGAGGTGGGAGAAATGTTCCCTGGCAGTTTTCAAGTTCAAGCAGGCAGCAGCGGTCTGTAATATGGATGTCCTCACAATTGTTTGTGTTCTGTGATGTTTTGGTTTTTTTTGTCCCCTGTGTTTTGTACTGCTCTTTAGTCCTCTTTTATTAAATTAAAAAAAAAAAGTACAAAAAAACAAGCCCTGATCCATCACTGCTACTGTGATGTGTGACAAAAGGCCATCTTCCCTCCACTTGGAAGAGGTGAGAGATGGAACTAAACCCCGAAGGATTTTCTGCTCACTGATTATACCTGAGTTTTAATGGGAATTCTCTGCAGAATCTGATCAGTTGTTCTTGACTGTGGCCGTGAGGGGAGTCGAACGTGCCAGCCCAGATCTGCAAATGTGCAGTGCCAGAAGGAGAACCTTTGAAATGTAGACCAGGATTTATTCAATGACTCACGAACGCCTGCTGGGCCCAGGCCCCCTGTGCAAACACTGTACAGGAAAAGGCAGGACTGCACATTCCTGAGGATATGAATTGAGTTTTGGGGGGGTTAAATAAAGCTGAGATGCAAAGGAGGGAATTGCTTCTACCTGTCAATACTCTTGTCATAAAGGAGCCCTGCCCAGGCTGAGTGCTGCCCAGTGCTCCTCCCTGGCTGTCCCCTCCCTTGATGAGCCTCTGTGGTGCTGCCAGCCCATCTGGGGGGCGTGGCCTGCACCATGGGGGTGTGGCCAACCACCCAGGGGGTGTGGCCTCCCAGGAGCATGACCAACCCACCCAGGGGATGTGGCCTCTAGCTGTGGGGGTGTGGCCAATCACCAAGGGAGTGTGGCCTCCCAGGGGCATGACCAACCCACCCAGGGGATGTGGCTTCCACCATGGGGGGTAGGGCCAGCCCAGCCAGGGGTGTGGCCTCTAGCTCTGTGGGCATGGCCAACCCACTAAAGGGTGTGGCCTTCACCCCCAGGAGGCATGGCCACTTAGCCAGGGGGCGTGCCCAACCCATCAGGGGGCGTGACCAGCCAGCCCTGGGGGCGTGGTGCCCAATTTTGAATTGTAAAAATTAAAAAACACTTTAAATATTTAAATTAAAAGTTTTCTCCCCAGGAGCCTGAAATTTTCTACTGCAGTGCCAGAGATGCAGTGCTTTTCCATCTTTCCATATATACGATAGCAGGACCCTAATGAGCAGCCCTGTGCCCTGAGGGGCGTGTTGTCCATCCCCTGGGGGAGTGGTTTCCACCCTGGGAGGCGTGGCCAGCCCTTCTAAAGGCGTGGCCTCCAGCCCATGGGGGCCTGGCCAACTACCTCGGGGGGCTTGGGGGTGATTAGAGAACAGAACAGCAGCAGGTGTGAGCAGTGAGGGTGATGAGAGAAGAAAACAGCCCCAGGTGTGAGCAGTGACCGTGAGGAGAGGGCAGGTCCTGCTGGGGGCTATTTTAGGAGAGGGTTTCATTGCTCTCTTCAGTCTGGAGCTGCTCGGGGAGAGGAGTTTATGGTGTGCTCCCAGGAGTACCTCATGGGACGGAGGTGAGAGCCCCTCACAGGGTCTGGGGGTGCACTGGCATGCGGGGCACTGCTTCAAGGAGGGGCCGAGGGAGAAACCTGTGTGTGAGGAAGCAGCTGCTGAACAGGTGAGCCAGTGTGGCTTTCTAGTTGGAACTTGTGTCTTTTCCCTTTCCACTTTTATTTTGCCGATCCCTCCCTGGTGCCCCCAGGAAAAAATGGGAGCTATGAGGACAAAAAAGATTTAAATTGAGGGGAGTAACTCCTCTTCCGTTATTGTGTGTGTTTAAACTGCTGGGAATGCCCCTCCACCTGCGATTATAAGGGGACTGAGAGAGGCGTGTGGGTGGGAACTGTGCAGAGCCGAGCCGTGCCTGGCCGGCAGGCAGGAGCCGCGGCACAGAACCGAGCCCGCCTCGGCCGCTCTGACCGCTCCGGAGGGGCTTGGGCGCCAGCCGAGGGATCTTTGTGGCCGGTGCCGGCCCCGCTGGGCGGGCAGGAGCGGGTGCGGCTCTCCTGGGGCAGTCCCCGCTGCTGGAGGAGCCGCTCGAGGGGCGGTGCTCGCTCCAGGGGCCCCGCCCCCTCTGCGCCGGCACCGCCCCTCGGCCCTCTACCCAGAGGCCACGCCCTTCCCGGTGCCGGGAGCTCGGGGCCTCGCCTCCCAGCCCGACTCCGCCCAGCGCCGCGGCTCCGCCCCGCGCCGGCTCCGCCCTCCTCCCGCGCCGGCACCGCATCTCCACCCGCGCCGGCAACGCCCCCTCCACGCCGGCACCGCCCCGCGCCGGCTCCGGCCCTCCATCCCGCGCCGGGCGCCGCTTCCTCGGCGCCCGCACCGCCTCCCTCCACCCAGCGCCGGCCCGCCACCGGCCCACGCCGGTACCACCGCCGCCGCGCCCGGCCTCCCGCCCGCGCCAGCTGCGTCCCCGCCCGGCTCACGCCCCCGCCCGCACCAGTCCCGCCGCGCCGACTCCGCCCCGCGCTGGCTCAGCCCCGCCACCACCGCGCCGGCGGTGCCCCTCTCGCCCTCTACCCAGAGGCCACGCCCCCTTCCCGGGGCTGGGGCTCGAGGCCACGCCTCCAGCCCGGCTCCGCCCAGCTCCGCCGCTCCGCCCCCCGCCCGCTCCGCCTCCACCCAGCGTCGGCTCCGCCGCTCCACCCGCGCTCGGCTCCGCCTCCAGCCCCGCCGCACCGCACTTCACCCCGCGCCGCAACGCCCCACGCGGCACCGCCGCGCGCTCCGCCCCATCCGCGCCCCGCCACCGGCCCACGCCGGTACCACGCCCGCCGTGCCGGCTCCGCCTCCGCCCGCTCCGCCCGCCTCGCGCGGCTCCGCCCGCCCGCGGCCGGCGGTCCGCCCCTCTGCCCCGTACCTAGAGGCCACGCCCTGCCCGGTGCCGGGGCGCGGGCCACGCCCCAGCCGGACTCCCCCCAGCGCCGGGGGCCCGCCCTGCGCGGCTCCGCCTCCATCCGCGCCCGGCTCCGCCTCCACCGCGCGGCTCCGCCTCCAGCCCCGCCGGCCGCCCCACCCCGCGCGGCAACGCTCCACGCCGGCACGCCGCGCGCACCGCCTCGGCGCCGGCAACCGCCCCCTCGCGCAACCCGCCCGCCCGCGGGTCCCGCCCTCGCCCTACCAGAGGCCACGCCCTGCCCGGGTCGCCTGTGGTTAGTCAGCCTCAGGCTGTGCCTGTAAAAGCCACGGAAGGGAAGAGAGGGGAAAATGAGGCGGGACAGGGAGCTCGTTTTGTTTCTGTCAACTCCTGGCTTGGGCTGGCTGCAGAGCACTTTGGTTTCAAATAATGCTGCCCCAATCCAGGGACCTTGAACGTTTCTTGGGCACTTTTGCATCTCTAATGCTTTACCTGCGAGCTGCGGGCTCAAAAACACCTGCCCCTACTGGAGACGTAAAACACGTTCTCTTTTCTTAGACAAGCCATCAGGTATAATGAAAACCTATGGAAAATGGGTGGCTGGCACACCAGCCGCTAGTAGGTCTTGGGCTTTTCTTCTTTTCTTTAACCTGTTCTTAAGAGGACTCTTCAACTGGAAAATGGAATGGGGGGGGAGTTGCTTTCCATTTTTTGAAGTATTGCTGTGGATTTTGGTATGGCAAGTGACACCACCAACATAAGATTGGAAGCATTGAGATTCCAGACTCTGCACTTACTTCTTTTCATGTGTTTGTGAGGGTGCAGGAAGTGCCAAATCCCAAAGCAATTCTTTGTCTGTAACATTAAGCACAACATCTTTTACGCCAAGTGCTCAGTGTGGGGTTTTCACATTTGTTTTGATGGTCTAAAGGCTTTTCTTGTCCCCCCAAAGCCACAAGGAGCCTGCCAAAGCAGGCCTTCATTGCATAGCTGGGATTTCAATTTGCTCTTGGAGTCTTCTCTCCAATCTTTTCTGGAGTTCTTGTGCCAGAGGGGGGCTCTGACCCCCAAGCCATACAGGGTCTCTTGCCTTGCTAAATGGGAATGAAGCTGGCCAAGTCTGTCAGGAAAGCAAAAGCATCATGAGGTTTGTTTTCCAAAGATGGACCATGAAGATGTCCGTACTAGCAGCGGGCGTGAGCGCTGATACTTTTGGGTTGCGTGGTGCCTCCGGCCCCTCGGATGATTTTAGCAGCAATCCATTTTTTAAAAGAACACAAAGAGCATACAATGCAGAAGAGTCTTTAGGAAATACATCCAAATAAGGGACTCTGCTTTTCCTGTAGTTCTCCTTCCTGCTTTCACCTGGGCTGGAAGGATGGGTGTGGCCTGTATTTATCATATGAAAGTGATGTTACTAAATTTGTCCAGAAGTTCTGATGCTTATTATTCACTTTCTGACAGAAAACATTTTCATTTTGCCTTTCCCATGTTGTTTCCAGGTGCTGCCCTGGATGGACATCTGTGGTCTCAGACAGCAATTCCCTAGGAGGAAAGGGAGCCTTTGTCTCACCTGCTCAGCTCAGGTGGATGTGACAGAACTGGTGTGGCCTGACAAGGCATGAAGAGCTGTCTGCGTTCTGGAGGCCTCGAAACCTTCCTCTGTCAGGTTTTGGAGGGATTTCTCTTTGGGATTTCTTGTGACGCAGCACCCCGGGTGTCCCTTTGTGCAAAGTCCAGCAGTAAAGGCTTGGATAACTGACGAGCAGGGTCTGGGATGAAAATGGTTCTGTTAAAATTAAGCAAAGAATGCAATAAGAAAAATGAGCATCCTTTTAATGTCTGAAATAGTTTGGAATAAAAATGCTGGGAAAAGGCACTTTTGTATTTGAATTGGTGTCACCTTGATAAAACCCCATAGTGAGCAATCAGAGCACAAGTGTGAAAGCTGGGATCCTTTGACTTCTGCAGTGGACTTAATTTCTTTTCCTCCTCTCTTTCAGGACAGGAAAAATCATTACCCTGCTCCCACCTTTGCCAAAAGCTGTGGTGTTTGAGCAGCCCAAGCCAAGAGGCTTCAGCAGCAGGGGTCTGTGCTGGAGGGCTCCTGGTCCTGCCCGTGCTGTGGGGTAAGTCAGAGGGATGCCGGGTTCCTCTTTTCCTCCCCGCTGGGAGCAGCTGCCATGGGAATCTGGGATCTGGGTGAGACGCCAGCTCTCCCAGTGTGCAGGGATGCAAGGTCTGAGGGACTACCTTTACCTGTGGTTTGAAGGTCAGCAGGAGCAGGAGGCAATGGGGTGCCAGAGCCGTGTCCCATCTGGCTGCGTTTCCCTCTGAGGACAGAGAGCCTGGGCTGAGGCGAGACTGCCACGAGGGCTCGGACGAGCGATGCAGAGAACAGGGAGCTCGGAATTGCAGCTGCTGCAGGAACCATTGCCTTGGGTCTGCTCCGTCCGTGCCTGTGACCAGAGGGATTTGTGCTGGAGAGAGGTGCTGTCAGCAACAAAAGGTGGAGTAAATCCTCTCTGGGGATGTGCAGCAAAGGACTGAATAGCATGGAAGGAGAGTATTTATAAACTCTATTGCTGTTTCTCCCAAAATTAGGGTGCAGCAGTGATGGGGGTGGTTGGGTTTGGTCTGGGCCTGTTATTCTTTGTGCAATTTTTAATTGTTGTATAGTTTACTGTCCAGTATGTTTCTAACAAGAGCTGTCAGAAATTTAGGTTTAGCATTAGAACTTGGGTCCATTCAGTGCAAAAACTCTCCAAGGCTGGAAGACTGGGGTGATGACTGCTCACTGGAAAGGTTACTTATTAATACTACTTCAGATTTCCCTCAGTGACTGTCAGCCCTGAATGGCTGCGAGTTTGTGTTCTCCTCACTGGGGGATTTGAAATAATTTCAGTATCATTAGAAATTTTAGAAACATCAGCTAAAAATGTCACCTCTGCCTCCCTTAAGTTAACCCAGTTTTGCCCAGTTAGGAGCTGGACAGAAGTGAGGCAGGGGTAATGGCATCAGGAAACAGCTGTAAGTTCTAAGGCTGAAAGAGAAGACGTAGCAGCAAGGGGAAGGAAAGGGGAAAGGTTTCAGAAAGCATTTCTGTGGTCTAATTAGTAATAATTTCCGATTCCGCAGTGAGAACATCAACTCACAGTCCGTCAGGCCTGACAGTCCCCTGCATGCAGTGAGAGCCCAGCACACATCCACAGAGGCAAGGCCAGCATCTGCAAGAAGAAAAAGAACAGAAAGTAAAGGTGACTTCTTTTACTTTAAAGGTCTTTCAGGTTCTTAAAGCCCAAGAAACATTTGCTGTAGATTTTGGTTGGGTGAATCACGGGCATTGGGCATGGGTCAGGCCATTCATTTAGCTGAAAACAGGGTAATTTAGAGGGGACACGAGAATTGTTTGCGTAGGAAAACGCGAGGGGATGTCGAGGGGAGCGAGGTGGCATTTTTGAGGGGATGGCTGAGGTAATCGAAGGCAGCCAGCTGACAGTTTCCACAGGAAATCTGAGGCCCCTGAGGAGCACAAAATATCTCCTTTCAAGTGATATCAGGAATCTGGCAGGGTAAGTTTTGTTGTAGAGGGAAAAAGGCCAGCGTTCCCGTCCAGGGCCCTGGAACTGAGCTTCTGCCGGCTAAAATTCCAAACGGATGGGGATGTCTGCCAGATCCCAGCTACCACCACTTAGATCTTGACTGCCTGTGAGTGCCCAACGACTCCTCCATACTGATATTAGCAAACTGGAGTGTGGGTTTTGCTTCACAGGGATAAGAGCCACAGTTTGTGTTTCAGGTTCTGTGGCTGGGATCTGGCTTCTCCCTGCTAAAATTTGAATGGATCACAATATCTCTCAGATCCAAGCTGCCCGCATTTAGAGCCCTGGCTACTCTTGGAGTGCCATGGGTCTCCTCTAAACCGACATTAGAAAACTGGGGGTGTGATTTTTGTTTCCTAAGACAATACAGCACTGTTAATGTCCAGAGCCCTGGACTGGGCTTCTGCCTTCTAAAATTCCAAACAGATCAGGATTTCTCCCAGATGCAACAGGCCACCACTTAGAACCATGTCTGTTCTTCGAGTGCCAAACACCTAGGCTAAACTGACGTTATGAAAGTGGGGGCAAGATTTTTGTTTCTCAGGGAAAAGAGCCAATATTCTTCTCCAGTGCCCAGTGACTGAAACAAGGCTTCTGCCTGCTAAAATTCCAAACGGTTCAGGATATCTCACAGATGCAACCTGGCACCACATAGAACCCCGGCTGTTCTTCGAGTGCCAAACACCTCCTCTAAACAGACATTACAAAACTGGAGAAGTGAGTTTAATTTCACAGACAAATAGGCCCCTGTTTGTGTCCATGGTCCTGTGCCTGAGAATGGGCTTCTGCCTGCTAAAATCTCAAAGAGGTTAGGATCTTGCAGATGCAAAATGTTATGACTTAGAACCCTGGCTGTTCATTAAGTGACCTTGCCTGCTCTAGTCTAATATTACCAATGTAGGGGTGGGAATTTTGTTTCACAGGTTAAAGGGCCACTCTTCATGTCCAGTGCCCAGTACCTGAGAATTTACTCCGGCCTGCTAAAACTACAAACGGATCAGTATTTCTCCCAGACGCAAGCTGCCATCACTTAGAACTATGGCTGCCTTCAGAGTGACAAAGGCCTTCTCCAAACTGCTCTCTGTATTCTGGGAGGGTGAGTTTTGTTTTACCTATAGAAGGGCCAGAGTTTGTGTTTCGAGGTCTCAAGCCAGAGACTGGGCTTCTGCCCGCTAAAATTCAGAACGGATCAGGATACCTCCCAGACCCAAGGTGAGGGAGAGAACTCTAAGAACACTAAGAAATCTGGCTGCAACTGAACTGACAAAGCTTTCCTCCAAACTGCTATAAGGAAACTCAGAGGGTGAATTATATTTCAATAGAAAAAGGGCCAATGTTTTTGTCCAGGGCCCTGTGCTTATGACTGGGCTCAGTCTGCTAAAAGTCTGAACAAATCCAGATTTCTCCCAGACTCAATCTTCCACGACTTAGAATCCTGGCTGTTGTTTGAGTGCCAAACACCTCCTCTAAATAGACATTACAAAACTGGTGAAATGACCCTAATTTCACAGAGAAAGAAATATGCCCCTGTTTGTGTCCAGGGCCCCGTACCTGAGAATGGGCTCAGTCTGCTACAAGCATGGACACATCTGGATTTTTCCCCAACCCCAGCTGCCACTGCTTAGAACACTGGGTATCTTTGGAGTCACAAACACTTCCTCAAAACTGCTTTTAGGAAACTGGGAGGTTGAGTTGTTTTTCAAAGGGAAAAGGGCCAATGTTCATGTCCACGGCCCTGTGCCTACGACTGGGCTTCTTCCTGCTAAAATTCCGCACTGATCAGGATTCCTCCCAGACATTAACTGCCACCGCTTACAACCCTGGATTCCTTGGCAGTGACAAATTCCTTCTCCAAACTGATATCAGGTTAACTGTGGGACTGAGGATTTTTTCACAGGGAAAAAGCCACCATTAGCTTATAGAGGCCTGTGGCCTGGAGACGGCTTCTGCCTGATAAAATTCTGAATGGATAAGGGTTTCTCTTGTATCTATACTGCCGCTGCTTAGAACCCCAAGTTCCTTTGGAGTTCCCAATTCCTTCTCCCAACTGATATTAGGGACACGAGAGCGAGTTTACTTTGTCTGGGAAAAGTACTGCCAATTGCGTCTAGGGCCCTGTGGGGGCGACTCTGCTTCCGCCCGCTAAAGTTTCAAACGGATAAGGATTTATCACAGCCTCAAGCCGGCTCCGCTCGGATCCCCGGCTCCCTTTGCAGTGCAAAATGTCTCTTTTAAACTGACATCAGGAAACCGGAAAGGTGAGTGTTGTTTCATAGATCAAAGGGCCAATATTCTGGTTCAGGCCCCCGTGCCGGATCCGGGCTTCGGCCTACTAAAATTCCTAACGGATCAGGATACCTCCCAGAAGTAACCTGCCACCACATAGAACCACGGCTGTTCTTCGAGTGCCAAATACCTCCTCTAAACAGACATTACTAAAGCGGGGGAGGGATTTTTGTTTCACAAAGAAAAAGGCCACCATTTAGGTCCAGAGCCCTCGACCTGAGACCGGCATCCGCCTGCAAAAATTCCAAACACCTCAGGATTTCTCCTGGACACAAACTACCCCCGGTTTGAAGCCTGGCTGTGTTTGGTGTGCCCATTCCCTCTTCCAAGGTGATATCAGGAAACCAGGAGGGTGAGTTTTGTTTCGCTGGGGAAAAGGCCCCAGTTTGTGTTTATGGGTCTGTGGCCACATGCCAGCCTCTGCCTGCTAAAATTCTGAACATATTTCTCCCAGATTTCTCCCAGACCCAAGCTGCCACCCCTTAGAACCCCGGCTGCCTTTGTAGTGTGAAACACCTCTTCTCTACTAATATCATGGTGCTGGGGTGGGGGGGTGGGTTGAATTTTTCTTTACTGAGAAATTATTACTTTTCCTGTTCTTTTTATAATGCAGATAGTGCTAAGTAGAGGTTCCTGTGAGACTTACACAGTTTTTCTCACTCCTAGTCGTCTGCCCTACTTAGTCACATGTGTAGCACTTCTTAGCATTCACTAATGAATAATTATGCAACTGAATAAGTTATCTTACTATGCTGCTGAAATGCAAAGTTTTATTTCTGACCAGATTTCTGCCCTCTTTGTCAAAGTACTTTCTGTGTAAAGGATAGCATTTTAATTTCCTAGAAAGTTTTCTTTTATATTGAAAATAGACTCACCTTTCTCTCCTTGAATTCACTCACCTTGATTTTAAGTCAGAGGAGCCAAACAGCTGCAGGTGTTCTGAGGCCTTTTATACCTTGTGGCCTTTGCTCCTCCTTTTGAGTGGGCGTGAGGGGCGGGCCCAATCAGGGGTATATTAACCCCAGGCTTTGCTAAGGGTCTTCATTCCCTCTCTAGGGTTTGGAGAGAGAATCAGCTGAGAAAAGGGCTCTCCTCTCGCTTCTATGATGAGGCTGTTTCACCTTATCTCAGTTTGTTTTGTTTAGCAGATGCTTTTGGGCATCTAAAGCAGTAGAGGCTTTGAAAATTCAGTGAAGAAAATTCAGGGGGTATTTGTGTTCACACTTTTAGGTTGTGTGTTCAGATGTGGTAAGTTGCTTAGTTGCTTTTGTAATTCTTAGTGTCGTTCTGTTTTGGTTTTGTTTTTTTGTTTTTTTTTTTTTTTTTTTTTTTTTTTGTTTCTTTGTTTGGTTTCTTTTTTGTGGGTTTTTTTTTTTTTTTTTTGGAGGAGGACTATGACTTCCTGAAATTTCAGGTTGTGTCAAGAATGACACGTGAGATTTTTTTTTAAGCAGGTTTGTTATGTCACAAAATGCTTCTGCTTTGTGTTTAGATGATGTTTGAGATTAAGGCTTCAGATGAGTCAGTTGAGGACTGTGCCCAGAAGAGGGAGGGTGAGCATGGTATGCAGTTAGAAGTTACTGGGCTGGGAGGCCGGTTTTGGAGGCAGCACGGGGCAAAATGGAGGCAGCACAGGGCAGGCCCCCAAGGCTTTTCACAAGATCAGCAGATGAATTTACATGCCTTACAGTGCATAGACACAGCTGCCTCACTCACAGAAATGCCATGTAACTTTGTCTCTTCCTAACCCAGGTGCCAATCATAGTAACAGCCACAGGCTTAAACTCAGGATAAAGCCAGAGATTGAAGGACCACTTAGAAGAGGATAAGTAGCTGAGTAGTAGGGACTTGCAATTTGTCATGTGGGTTGTAGTTGGCCTCCAGATGATATCTGCAGATTGACCCGAGATATCTGCAGATATTAAGTTATCCTGCAGGGCTTTGAATTTGTCCTTAATTCCTTTCAGATGTAGCCAGATCGAGTCCATGGCAGAGAGCCTCATTCCAGGTGAGGGTTTTGCCCCAAGGTGGTCAGTCACAGTTTGCCATTTCAGGGGAACAATAAATGGTGACTCTGTTACAGAAGGTTTTTTTGGTGTTTTGGGAGGGTTTTTGTTTGTTTGTTTGGGGGGACGTGGGAAATGAAGCTGGATATTGGCAGTCAAGGGGAAGAATGCAAGGTGAGCAGTTAGTGGTGGACAGAAGCAGTTGTTATTGATCAGGTCTCAGCTTCCAGTGCAATTCAGCATTTGTTATTTGTGTGTTTTGTGTAACACACTTGAATTACAGTGAGACCGCTCTCCCCGACCGGCCAACGGGCATCAGACTCCGAGGGGGGACGGAGCGTCCCGAGGACCCGGGCGTTCCTGGGAGGTGACAAGTAGTGGAATTACCAGGTTTTGGCTGTTGTGCTCCTCTGAGCATGTACTGATGTTTGGTTTTCTTGATTGCAGCTGACTAAGAGACAGCAGCCTGGCGATGGCAGGAGTTTGCCACGTGGTGGAATCGCTTTTCTCCACGGCTGCCGTGGCTTCTCGTCCCTGGATGTCTGACAGATAAGTGGAGGGCTCAGGTCCACGTAGGGGGTGAGGGCAGGGGGGCAGGGTACCGGGTTGAAACTTCTCAGGAGGGATTTTTGAGGCAGCTTTAGTGGCAGGGATGTCTAAGAAGCAGCCCCTTTGGCTCCTTCATGGGAAAGTCTCACTTTGATCCTAATGCTGAGGTGCACAGGGTAGAGCAGCTTTGGTGGGTGTCACATCACATGTCTGTGTCTTTTGTGTGTGTTGTATTTTTCCTCCCTTGCCTTAGCGCTTTGAGGGGGTTATCAGAGTCCCTGGATTTGTTCTTAGCATCTCAGATCTTTGCACTCCTTAGCCCAGTGCCTGTACCATGGAACCTCCCCTTCTGGATTTGGGCAGGCATCTGAATAGCATCTCTGCTCAGAAGCATCCATTCAGAGGTCTTTTAAGGTCTTGTTCTGTGCTGGACTGACAGCTGTGCACGGCAAGGATCCATTAGAGCAGATTGGGATTGGAGGAATGTGAAGATGGGGAGAAGATTCTGACCACAGGATTCTCAAGGCCTCCATCTCTGCGATTGTTAGAAGAAATGCTTCTGCTAGCATCTTTTCCCAGCCTTGTCAGCTTGCTATCAGTCTCCCCTCGGTCATCTCATTTTGCATTCTCTCATCTTCTCGGTCATTCATCCAGACAAGAGTTTTCTCCTCCCTTGTGATACCCCATCGTTTGCCATGTCCTGTGTCATGGGTGCCTGCACGTGGTTGGGCCAGAGCTGCTCTGCCCTGCTGCGTAGTCTGGGCATAGGTGGGATGGGACCAGTCCTGGGGACTTGCAGTTTGTAGTGTGGGGTGTAGTTGGATGCATATGATAGCTGCAGATTGAGCCCAGATGTCTGGAAGTGTTAAGTTCTCCTGCAGGGCTTTGACTTTTGTCCTACCTTTCTTTCAGATGCAGATGGATTCAAGCTGAGGCACAGGGCCCATCCTGGCTGTGGGGGCTCCTCTGAGAAGGTCAGTCACCATTTGCCTTTGCAGGGCAAGTGTAAACTATCAGGTTTACAGCACATTTCTTTGTCTTCTTTTCATAGGAATTAAATCTGGATATCTGCAGTCAAGTTGAAGTGGGCAAGGTGAGGAGTGAGCTGTGTACAGAAGCAGTTGTTTTTGCTCAGGTGTCAATTTCTGGTGTGACTCTAAGCATGCACTGTCTGTTTTAGGAAGTGCTCTTGAGTTAAGCTGAGATCTCCTCACTGACCTGGCAAGAGACCCGGCTCACTGCTCCTGTGAGCCCTCCAGAAGTATTACAGGATGCTGTGACGAAGCCTTCACCTTTTCCTATTTGGAGGCGCCTTCCGGGTAGCCTTGGGCATCGGCCGAGCAGCCGGGGTGAGTCGGGGAGTTTGGGAGGAGGAGCGTGGGTCCGGTCGAGTTTCAGCCACGCCACATTACCTTGTCTTCTGTTAAGCAGGGCATCTCCTGTGACGATGGCATCAGCCTCTGGGGGCGGCCGAAGCGTGCGCCCCTGAGAGCCGGGCGTTCTTGGGAAGGTGGTGAGTAGTTGAATTAGCCAATTTTGGATGCTGTGCTGCTGGGAGCATGCACTGATGTTTGGTTTTCTTGATTGCAGCTGGCTAAGGGACAGCAGCCTGGCGATGGCAGGAGTTCCCCACGTGGTGGAATCGCTTTTCTTCACAGCTGCCGTGGCTTCTCGTCCCTGGATGTCTGACAGATAAGTGGAGGGCTCAGGTCCAGGGAGGGGGTGAGGGCAGGGTACTGGGATGAAACTTGTCAGGAGAGATTTTTGAGGCAGCTTTAGAGGTGGGGATGTCTAAGAAGCAGCCCCTTAGGCCCCGTAATGGGAAAGTCTCAATTTGATGTTAATGCTGAGGTGCCCAGGGTAGAGCAGCTCTGGTGGGTATCACATCACATGTCTGTGTCTTTTGTGTGTGTTGTATTTTTCCTCCCTTGCCTTAGCCCTTTGAGGGGGGGTATCAGAATCCCTGGATTTGTTCTTAGCATCTCAGGTCTCTGCACTCCTTAGCCCAGTGCCTGCACCATGGAACCTCCCCCTCTGGATTTGGGCAGGCATCTGAATAGCATCTCTTCTTAGAAGCATGCTTAGATGCTCAGAAGCATCCAGTCAGAGGTCTTTTAAGGTCTTGTTCTGTGCTGGACTGACAGCTGTGCATGGCAAGGATCCATTAGAGCAGATTGGGATTGGAGGAATGTGAAGATGGGGAGAAGATTCTGACCACAGGATTCTCAAGGCCTCCATCTCTGCGATTGTTAGAAGAAATGCTTCTGCTAGCATCTTTTCCCAGCCTTGTCAGCTTGCTATCAGTCTCCCCTCGGTCATCTCATTTTGCATTCTCTCATCTTCTCGGTCATTCATCCAGACAAGAGTTTTCTCCTCCCTTGAGTTATCCCCTTGTGTGCCATGTCCTGTGTCACGGGTGCCTGCACGTGGTTGGGCCAGAGCTGCTCTGCCCTGCTGCGTAGTCTGGGCATAGGTGGGATGGGAGCAGTCCTGGGGACTTGCAGTTTGTAGTGTGGGGTGTAGTTGGATGCATATGATAGCTGCAGATTGAGCCAAGATGTCTGGAAGTGTTAAGTTCTCCTGCAGGGCTTTGACTTTTGTCCTACCTTTCTTTCAGATGCAGATGGATTCAAGCTGAGGCACAGGGCCCATCCTGACTGTGGGGGCCCCCCTGAGAAGGTCAGTCACCATTTGCCTTTGCAGGGCAAGTGTAAACTCTGAGTGTGTTACAGCACATTTCTTTGTCTTCTTTTCTTAGGTATTAAATCTGGCTATCTGCAGTCAAGTTGAAGTGGGCAAGGTGAGGAGTGAGCTGTGTACAGAAGCAGTTGTTTTTGCTCAGGTGTCAATTTCTGGTGTGACTCTAAGCATCCCTTGCTGTTTTGTGTTTTAGGAAGTGCTCTTGAATTAAGCTGAGATCTCCTCACTGACCTGGCAAGAGACCCGGCTCACTGCTCCTGTGAGCCCTCCAGAAGTATTACAGGACCCCGTGATGAAGCCTTCACCTTTTCCTATTTGGAGGCGCCTTCCGGGTAGCCTTGGGCATCGGCCGAGCAGCCGGGGTGAGTCGGGGAGTTTGGGAGGAGGAGCGTGGGTCCGGTCGAGTTTCAGCCACGCCACATCACCTTGTCTTCTTTTAAGCAGGGCATCTCCTGTGACGATGGCATCAGCCTCTGGGGCGGGAAGCGTGCCCCTGAGAGCCGGGCGTTCTTGGGAAGGTGGTGAGTAGTTGAATTAGCCAATTTTGGATGCTGTGCTGCTGGGAGCATGCACTGATGTTTGGTTTTCTTGATTGCAGCTGGCTAAGGGACAGCAGCCTGGCGATGGCAGGAGTTCCCACGTGGTGGAATCGCTTTTCTTCACAGCTGCCGTGGCTTCTCGTCCCTGGATGTCTGACAGATAAGTGGAGGGCTCAGGTCCAGGGAGGGGGTGAGGGCAGGGTACTGGGATGAAACTTGTCAGGAGAGATTTTTGAGGCAGCTTTAGAGGTGGGGATGTCTAAGAAGCAGCCCCTTAGGCCCCGTAATGGGAAAGTCTCAATTTGATGTTAATGCTGAGGTGCACAGGGTAGAGCAGCTTTGGTGGGTCACATCACATCACATGTCTGTGTTTTTTGTGTGTGTTGCATTTTTCCTCCCTTGCCTTAGCCCTTTGAGGGGGTATCAGAATCCCTGGATTTGTTCTTAGCATCTCAGGTCTCTGCACTCCTTAGCCCAGTGCCTGCACCATGGAACCTCCCCCTCTGGATTTGGGCAGGCATCTGAATAGCATCTCTGCTTAGAAGCATGCTTAGATGCTCAGAAGCATCCAGTCAGAGGTCTTTTAAGGTCTTGTTCTGTGCTGGACTGACAGCTGTGCACGGCAAGGATCCATTAGAGCAGATTGGGATTGGAAGAATGTGAAGATGGGGAGAAGATTCTGACCACAGGATTCTCAAGGCCTCCGTCTCTACGATTGTTAGAAGAAATGCTTCTGCTAGCATCTTTTCCCAGCCTTGTCAGCTTGCTATCAGTCTCCCCTCCTCATTTTGCATTCTCTCATCTTCTCGGTCATTCATCTAGCCAAGAGTTTTCTCCTCCCTTGTGTTATCCCCTTGTTTGCCATGTCCTGTGTCACGGGTGCCTGCACGTGGTTGGGCCAGAGCTGCTCTGCCCTGCTGCGTAGTCTGGGCATAGGTGGGATGGGACCAGTCCTGGGGACTTGCAGTTTGTAGTGTGGGGTGTAGTTGGATGCATATGATAGCTGCAGATTGAGCCAAGATGTCTGGAAGTGTTAAGTTCTCCTGCAGGGCTTTGACTTTTGTCCTACCTTTCTTTCAGATGCAGATGGATTCAAGCTGAGGCACAGGGCCCATCCTGGCTGTGGGGGCTCCCCTGAGAAGGTCAGTCACCATTTGCCTTTGCAGGGCAAGTGTAAACTATTAGTGTGTTACAGCACATTTCTTTGTCTTCTTTTCTTAGGAATTAAATCTGGATATCTGCAGTCAAGTTGAAGTGGGCAAGGTGAGGAGTGAGCTGTGTACAGAAGCAGTTGTTTTTGCTCAGGTGTCAATTTCTGGTGTGACTCTAAGCATCCCTTGCTGTTTTTGTGTTTTAGGAAGTGCTCTTGAATTAAGCTGAGATCTCCTCACTGACCTGGCAAGAGACCCGGCTCACTGCTCCTGTGAGCCCTCCAGAAGTATTACAGGACCCCGTGATGAAGCCTTCACCTTTTCCTATTTGGAGGCGCCTTCCGGGTAGCCTTGGGCATCGGCCGAGCAGCCGGGGTGAGTCGGGGAGTTTGGGAGGAGGAGCGTGGGTCCGGTCGAGTTTCAGCCACGCCACATCACCTTGTCTTCTTTTAAGCAGGGCATCTCCTGTGACGATGGCATCAGCCTCTGGGGGCGGCCGAAGCGTGCGCCCCTGAGAGCCGGGCGTTCTTGGGAAGGTGGTGAGTAGTTGAATTAGCCAATTTTGGATGCTGTGCTGCTGGGAGCATGCACTGATGTTTGGTTTTCTTGATTGCAGCTGGCTAAGGGACAGCAGCCTGGCGATGGCAGGAGTTCCCACGTGGTGGAATCGCTTTTCTTCACAGCTGCCGTGGCTTCTCGTCCCTGGATGTCTGACAGATAAGTGGAGGGCTCAGGTCCAGGAGGGGGTGAGGGCAGGGTACTGGGATGAAACTTGTCAGGAGAGATTTTTGAGGCAGCTTTAGAGGTGGGGATGTCTAAGAAGCAGCCCCTTAGGCCCCGTAATGGGAAAGTCTCAATTTGATGTTAATGCTGAGGTGCACAGGGTAGAGCAGCTCTGGTGGGTATCACATCACATGTCTGTGTTTTTTGTGTGTGTTGCATTTTTCCTCCCTTGCCTTAGCCCTTTGAGGGGGTATCAGAATCCCTGGATTTGTTCTTAGCATCTCAGGTCTCTGCACTCCTTAGCCCAGTGCCTGCACCATGGAACCTCCCCCTCTGGATTTGGGCAGGCATCTGAATAGCATCTCTGCTTAGAAGCATGCTTAGATGCTCAGAAGCATCCAGTCAGAGGTCTTTTAAGGTCTTGTTCTGTGCTGGACTGACAGCTGTGCACGGCAAGGATCCATTAGAGCAGATTGGGATTGGAGGAATGTGAAGATGGGGAGAAGATTCTGACCACAGGATTCTCAAGGCCTCCATCTCTGCGATTGTTAGAAGAAATGCTTCTGCTAGCATCTTTTCCCAGCCTTGTCAGCTTGCTATCAGTCTCCCCTCCTCATCTCATTTTGCATTCTCTCATCTTCACGGTCATTCATCCAGCCAAGAGTTTTCTCCTCCCTTGTGTTATCCCTCGTTTGCCATGTCCTGTGTCATGGGTGCCTGCACGTGGTTGGGCCAGAGCTGCTCTGCCCTGCTGCGTAGTCTGGGCATAGGTGGGATGGGACCAGTCCTGGGGACTTGCAGTTTGTAGTGTGGGGTGTAGTTGGATGCATATGATAGCTGCAGATTGAGCCAAGATGTCTGGAAGTGTTAAGTTCTCCTGCAGGGCTTTGACTTTTGTCCTACCTTTCTTTCAGATGCAGATGGATTCAAGCTGAGGCACAGGGCCCATCCTGGCTGTGGGGGCTCCCTGAGAAGGTCAGTCACCATTTGCCTTTGCAGGGCAAGTGTAAACTATTAGTGTGTTACAGCACATTTCTTTGTCTTCTTTTCTTAGGAATTAAATCTGGATATCTGCAGTCAAGTTGAAGTGGGCAAGGTGAGGAGTGAGCTGTGTACAGGAGCAGTTGTTTTTGCTCAGGTGTCAATTTCTGGTGTGACTCTAAGCATCCCTTGCTGTTTCTGTTTTAGGAAGTGCTCTTGAATTAAGCTGAGATCTCCTCACTGACCTGGCAAGAGACCCGGCTCACTGCTCCTGTGAGCCCTCCAGAAGTATTACAGGACCCCGTGATGAAGCCTTCACCTTTTCCTATTTGGAGGCGCCTTCCGGGTAGCCTTGGGCATCGGCCGAGCAGCTGGGGTGAGTCGGGGAGTTTGGGAGGAGGAGCGTGGGTCCGGTCGAGTTTCAGCCACGCCACATCACCTTGTCTTCTTTTAAGCAGGGCATCTCCTGTGACGATGGCATCAGCCTCTGGGGGCGGCCGAAGCGTGCGCCCCTGAGAGCCGGGCGTTCTTGGGAAGGTGGTGAGTAGTTGAATTAGCCAATTTTGGATGCTGTGCTGCTGGGAGCATGCACTGATGTTTGGTTTTCTTGATTGCAGCTGGCTAAGGGACAGCAGCCTGGCGATGGCAGGAGTTCCCCACGTGGTGGAATCGCTTTTCTTCACAGCTGCCGTGGCTTCTCGTCCCTGGATGTCTGACAGATAAGTGGAGGGCTCAGGTCCAGGGAGGGGGTGAGGGCAGGGTACTGGGATGAAACTTGTCAGGAGAGATTTTTGAGGCAGCTTTAGAGGTGGGGATGTCTAAGAAGCAGCCCCTTAGGCCCCGTAATGGGAAAGTCTCAATTTGATGTTAATGCTGAGGTGCCCAGGGTAGAGCAGCTCTGGTGGGTATCACATCACATGTCTGTGTTTTTGTGTGTGTTGCATTTTTCCTCCCTTGCCTTAGCCCTTTTTGAGGGGGTATCAGAATCCCTGGATTTGTTCTTAGCATCTCAGGTCTCTGCACTCCTTAGCCCAGTGCCTGCACCATGGAACCTCCCCCTCTGGATTTGGGCAGGCATCTGAATAGCATCTCTGCTTAGAAGCATGCTTAGATGCTCAGAAGCATCCAGTCAGAGGTCTTTTAAGGTCTTGTTCTGTGCTGGACTGACAGCTGTGCACGGCAAGGATCCATTAGAGCAGATTGGGATTGGAGGAATGTGAAGATGGGGAGAAGATTCTGACCACAGGATTCTCAAGGCCTCCATCTCTGCGATTGTTAGAAGAAATGCTTCTGCTAGCATCTTTTCCCAGCCTTGTCAGCTTGCTATCAGTCTCCCCTCCTCATTTTGCATTCTCTCATCTTCACGGTCATTCATCTAGCCAAGAGTTTTCTCCTCCCTTGTGTTATCCCCTTGTTTGCCATGTCCTGTGTCATGGGTGCTTGCACGTGGTTGGGCCAGAGCTGCTCTGCCCTGCTGCGTAGTCTGGGCATAGGTGGGATGGGACCAGTCCTGGGGACTTGCAGTTTGTAGTGTGGGGTGTAGTTGGATGCATATGATAGCTGCAGATTGAGCCCAGTTGTCTGGAAGTGTAAGTTCTCCTGCAGGGCTTTGACTTTTGTCCTACCTTTCTTTCAGATGCAGATGGATTCAAGCTGAGGCACAGGGCCCATCCTGGCTGTGGGGGCTCCCCTGAGAAGGTCAGTCACCATTGCCATTGCAGGGCAAGTGTAAACTCTGAGTGTGTTACAGCATATTTTTTTGTCTTTTGTTCATAGGAATTAAATCTGGATATCTGCAGTCAAGTTGAAGTGGGCAAGGTGAGGAGTGAGCTGTGTACAGAAGCAGTTGTTTTTGCTCAGGTGTCAATTTCTGGTGTGACTCTAAGCATCCCTTGCTGTTTTTGTGTTTTAGGAAGTGCTCTTGAATTAAGCTGAGATGTCCTCACTGACCTGGCAAGAGACCCGGCTCACTGCTCCTGTGAGCTCTCCAGAAGTATTACAGGACCCCCTGACGAAGCCTTCACCTTTTCCTATTTGGAGGCGCCTTCCGGGTAGCCTTGGGCATCGGCCGAGCAGCCGGGGTGAGTCGGGGAGTTTGGGAGGAGGAGCGTGGGTCCGGTCGAGTTTCAGCCACGCCACATCACCTTGTCTTCTTTTAAGCAGGGCATCTCCTGTGCCGATGGCATCAGCCTCTGGGGGCGGCCGAAGCGTGCGCCCCTGAGAGCCGGGCGTTCTTGGGAAGGTGGTGAGTAGTTGAATTAGCCAATTTTGGATGCTGTGCTGCTGGGAGCATGCACTGATGTTTGGTTTTCTTGATTGCAGCTGGCTAAGGGACAGCAGCCTGGCGATGGCAGGAGTTCCCCACGTGGTGGAATCGCTTTTCTTCACAGCTGCCGTGGCTTCTCATCCCTGGATGTCTGACAGATAAGTGGAGGGCTCAGGTCCAGGGAGGGGGTGAGGGCAGGGTACTGGGATGAAACTTGTCAGGAGAGATTTTTGAGGCAGCTTTAGAGGTGGGGATGTCTAAGAAGCAGCCTCTTAGTCCCCGTAATGTGAAAGTCTCAATTTGATGTTAATGCTGAGGTGCCCAGGGTAGAGCAGCTCTGGTGGGTATCACATCACATCACATGTCTGTGTTTTTTGTGTGTGTTGCATTTTTCCTCCCGTGCCTTAGCCCTTTGAGGGGAGTATCAGAATCCCTGGATTTGTTCTTAGCATCTCAGGTCTCTGCACTCCTTAGCCCAGTGCCTGCACCATGGAACCTCCCCCTCTGGATTTGGGCAGGCATCTGAATAGCATCTCTCCTTAGAAGCATGCTTAGATTCCCAGAAGCATCCAGTCAGAGGTCTTTTAAGGTCTTGTTCTATGCTGGACTGACAGCTGTGCACGGCAAGGATCCATTAGAGCAGATTGGGATTGGAGGAATGTGAAGATGGGGAGAAGATTCTGACCACAGGATTCTCAAGGCCTCCATCTCTGCGATTGTTAGAAGAAATGCTTCTGCTAGCATCTTTTCCCAGCCTTGTCAGCTTGCTATCAGTCTCCCCTCCTCATTTTCCATTCTCTCATCTTCACAGTCATTTATCTAGCCAAGAGTTTTGTCCTCCCTTGAGTTATCCCCTTGTGTGCCATGTCCTGTGTAACGGGTGCCTGCACGTGGTTGGGCCAGAGCTGCTCTGCCCTGCTGCGCAGTCTGGGCATAGGTGGGATGAGGGAAGTCCTGGGGACTTGCAGTTTGTAGTGTGGGGTGTAGTTGGATGCATATGATAGCTGCAAATTGAGCCCAGATGTCTGGAAGTGTTAAGTTCTCCTGCAGGGCTTTGACTTTTGTCCTCCCTTTCTTTCAGATGCAGATGGATTCAAGCTGAGGCACAGGGCCCATCCTGGCTGTGGGGGCTCCCCTGAGGAGGTCAGTCACCATTGCCTTTGCAGGGCAAGTGTAAACTATTACTGTGTTACAGCACATTTCTTTATCTTCTTTTCTTAGGAATAAAATCTGGCTATCTGCAGTCAAGTTGAAGTGGGCAAGGTGAGGAGTGAGCTGTGTACAGAAGCAGTTGTTTTTGCTCAGGTGTCAATTTTGGTGTGACTCTAAGCATCTCTTGCTTTTTTTGTGTTTTAGGAAGTGCTTTTGAATTAAACTGAGATCTCCTCACTGACCTGGCAAGAGACCCGGCTCACTGCTCCTGTGAGCCCTCCAGAAGTATTACGGGACCCTGTGATGAAGCCTTCACCTTTTCCTATTTGGAGGCACCTTCCGGGTAGCCTTGGGCATCGGCTCAGCAGCTGGGGTGAGTCGGGGAGTTTGGGAGGAGGAGCGTGGGTCCGGTCGAGTTTCAGCCACGCCACATCACCTTGTCTTCTTTTAAGCAGGGCATCTCCTGTGACGATGGCATCAGCCTCTGGGGGCGGCAGAAGCGTGCGCCCCTAAGAGCCGGGCGTTCTTGGGAAGGTGGTGAGTAGTTGAATTAGCCAATTTTGGATGCTGTGCTGCTGGGAGCATGCACTGATGTTTGGTTTTCTTGATTGCAGCTGGCTAAGGGACAGCAGCCTGGCGATGGCAGGAGTTCCCCACGTGGTGGAATCGCTTTTCTTCACAGCTGCCGTGGCTTCTCGTCCCTGGATGTCTGACAGATAAGTGGAGGGCTCAGGTCCATGGAGGGGGTTAGGGCAGGGTACTGGGATGAAACTTGTCAGGAGAGATTTTTGAGGCAGCTTTAGAGGTGGGGATGTCTAAGAAGCAGCCCCTTAGGCCCCGTAATGGGAAAGTCTCAATTTGATGTTAATGCTGAGGTGCACAGGGTAGAGCAGCTCTGGTGGGTATCACATCACATGTCTGTGTTTTTTGTGTGTGTTGCATTTTTCCTCCCTTGCCTTAGCCCTGTTGAGGGGGGTATCAGAATCCCTGGATTTGTTCTTAGCATCTCAGGTCTCTGCACTCCTTAGCCCAGTGCCTGCACCCTGGAACCTCCCCCTCTGGATTTGGGCAGGCATCTGAATAGCATCTCTGATCAGAAGCATCCAGTCAGAGGTCTTTTAAGGTCTTGTTCTGTGCTGGACTGACAGCTGTCCACGGCAAGGATCCATTAGAGCAGATTGGGATTGGAGGAATGTGAAGATGGGGAGAAGATTCTGACCACAGGATTCTCAAGGCCTCCATCTCTGCGATTGTTGGAAGAAATGCTTCTGCTAGCATCTTTTCCCAGCCTTGTCAGCTTGCTATCAGTCTCCCCTCGGTGATCTCATTTTGCATTCTCTCATCTTCTCGGTCATTCATCCAGACAAGAGTTTTCTCCTCCCTTGTGATATCCCATCGTTTGCCATGTCCTGTGTCATGGGTGCCTGCACGTGGTTGGGCCAGAGCTGCTCTGCCCTGCCGCGTAGTCTGGGCATAGGTGGGATGGGACCAGTCCTGGGGACTTGCAGTTTGTAGTGTGGGGTGTAGTTGGATGCATATGATAGCTGCAGATTGAGCCCAGATATCTGGAAGTGTAAGTTCTCCTGCAGGGCTTTGACTTTTGTCCTACCTTTCTTTCAGATGCAGATGGATTCAAGCTGAGGCACAGGGCCCATCCTGGCTGTGGGGGCTCCTCTGAGAAGGTCAGTCACCATTTGCCTTTGCAGGGCAAGTGTAAACTATCAGGTTTACAGCACATTTCTTTGTCTTCTTTTCATAGGAATTAAATCTGTATATCTGCAGTCAAGTTGAAGTAGGCAAGGTGAGGAGTGAGCTGTGTACAGAAGCAGTTGTTTTTGCTCAGGTGTCAATTTCTGGTGTGACTCTAAGCATGCACTGTCTGTTTTAGGAAGTGCTCTTGAGTTAAGCTGAGATCTCCTCACTGACCTGGCAAGAGACCCGGCTCACTGCTCCTGTGAAACCTCCAGAGGTATTACAGGACCCCCTGACGAAGCCTTCACCTTTTCCTATTTGGAGGCGCCTTCCGGGTAGCCTTGGGCATCGGCCGAGCAGCCGGGGTGAGTCGGGGAGTTTGGGAGGAGGAGCGTGGGTCCGGTCGAGTTTCAGCCACGCCACATCACCTTGTCTTCTTTTAAGCAGGGCATCTCCTGTGACGATGGCATCAGCCTCTGGGGGCGGCCGAAGCGTGCGCCCCTGAGAGCCGGGTGTTCTTGGGAAGGTGGTGAGTAGTTGAATTAGCCAATTTTGGATGCTGTGCTGCTGGGAGCATGCACTGATGTTTGGTTTTCTTGATTGCAGCTGGCTAAGGGACAGCAGCCTGGCGATGGCAGGAGGTCTCCACGTGGTAGAATCGCTTTTCTTCACAGCTGCCGTGGCTTCTCGTCCCTGGATGTCTGACAGATAAGTGGAGGGCTCAGGTCCAGGGAGGGGGTGAGGGCAGGGTACTGGGATGAAACTTGTCAGGAGAGATTTTTGAGGCAGCTTTAGAGGTGGGGATGTCTAAGAAGCAGCCCCTTAGGCCCCGTAATGGGAAAGTCTCAATTTGATGTTAATGCTGAGGTGCCCAGGGTAGAGCAGCTCTGGTGGGTATCACATCACATGTCTGTGTCTTTTGTGTGTGTTGTATTTTTCCTCCCTTGCCTTAGCCCTTTGAGGGGGGTATCAGAATCCCTGGATTTGTTCTTAGCATCTCAGGTCTCTGCACTCCTTAGCCCAGTGCCTGCACCATGGAACCTCCCCCTCTGGATTTGGGCAGGCATCTGAATAGCATCTCTTCTTAGAAGCATGCTTAGATGCTCAGAAGCATCCAGTCAGAGGTCTTTTAAGGTCTTGTTCTATGCTGGACTGACAGCTGTGCATGGCAAGGATCCATTAGGGCAGATTGGGATTGGAGGAATGTGAAGATGGGGAGAAGATTCTGACCACAGGATTCTCAAGGCCTCCATCTCTGCGATTGTTGGAAGAAATGCTTCTGCTAGCATCTTTTCCCAGCCTTGTCAGCTTGCTATCAGTCTCCCCTCGGTCATCTCATTTTGCATTCTCTCATCTTCTCGGTCATTCATCCAGACAAGAGTTTTCTCCTCCCTTGTGATATCCCATCGTTTGCCATGTCCTGTGTCATGGGTGCCTGCACGTGGTTGGGCCAGAGCTGCTCTGCCCTGCTGCGTAGTCTGGGCATAGGTGGGATGGGACCAGTCCTGGGGACTTGCAGTTTGTAGTGTGGGGTGTAGTTGGATGCATATGATAGCTGCAGATTGAGCCCAGTTGTCTGGAAGTGTAAGTTCTCCTGCAGGGCTTTGACTTTTGTCCTACCTTTCTTTCAGATGCAGATGGATTCAAGCTGAGGCACAGGGCCCATCCTGGCTGTGGGGGCTCCCCTGAGAAGGTCAGTCACCATTGCCATTGCAGGGCAAGTGTAAACTCTGAGTGTGTTACAGCATATTTTTTTGTCTTTTGTTCATAGGAATTAAATCTGGATATCTGCAGTCAAGTTGAAGTGGGCAAGGTGAGGAGTGAGCTGTGTACAGAAGCAGTTGTTTTTGCTCAGGTGTCAATTTTGGTGTGACTCTAAGCATCCCTTGCTGTTTTTGTGTTTTAGGAAGTGCTCTTGAATTAAGCTGAGATGTCCTCACTGACCTGGCAAGAGACCCGGCTCACTGCTCCTGTGAGCTCTCCAGAAGTATTACAGGACCCCCTGACGAAGCCTTCACCTTTTCCTATTTGGAGGCGCCTTCCGGGTAGCCTTGGGCATCGGCCGAGCAGCCGGGGTGAGTCGGGGAGTTTGGGAGGAGGAGCGTGGGTCCGGTCGAGTTTCAGCCACGCCACATCACCTTGTCTTCTTTTAAGCAGGGCATCTCCTGTGACGATGGCATCAGCCTCTGGGGGCGGCCGAAGCGTGCGCCCCTGAGAGCCGGGCGTTCTTGGGAAGGTGGTGAGTAGTTGAATTAGCCAATTTTGGATGCTGTGCTGCTGGGAGCATGCACTGATGTTTGGTTTTCTTGATTGCAGCTGGCTAAGGGACAGCAGCCTGGCGATGGCAGGAGTTCCCCACGTGGTGGAATCGCTTTTCTTCACAGCTGCCATGGCTTCTCATCCCTGGATGTCTGACAGATAAGTGGAGGGCTCAGGTCCAGGGAGGGGGTGAGGGCAGGGTACTGGGATGAAACTTGTCAGGAGAGATTTTTGAGGCAGCTTTAGAGGTGGGGATGTCTAAGAAGCAGCCTCTTAGTCCCCGTAATGGGAAAGTCTCAATTTGATGTTAATGCTGAGGTGCCCAGGGTAGAGCAGCTCTGGTGGGTATCACATCACATGTCTGTGTTTTTGTGTGTGTTGCATTTTTCCTCCCTTGCCTTAGCCCTTTGGGGGTATCAGAATCCCTGGATTTGTTCTTAGCATCTCAGGTCTCTGCACTCCTTAGCCCAGTGCCTGCACCATGGAACCTCCCCTCTGGATTTGGGCAGGCATCTGAATAGCATCTCTTCTTAGAAGCATGCTTAGATGATCAGAAGCATCCAGTCAGAGGTCTTTTAAGGTCTTGTTCTGTGCTGGACTGACAGCTGTGCACGGCAAGGATCCATTAGAGCAGATTGGGATTGGAGGAATGTGAAGATGGGGAGAAGATTCTGACCACAGGATTCTCAAGGCCTCCATCTCTGCGATTGTTGGAAGAAATGCTTCTGCTAGCATCTTTTCCCAGCCTTGTCAGCTTGCTATCAGTCTCCCCTCCATCATTTTGCATTCTCTCATCTTCTCGGTCATTCATCCAGACAAGAGTTTTCTCCTCCCTTGTGTTATCCCCTCGTTTGCCATGTCCTGTGTCACGGGTGCCTGCACGTGGTTGGGCCAGAGCTGCTCTGCCCTGCTGCGTAGTCTGGGCATAGGTGGGATGAGAGAAGTCCTGGGGACTTGCAGTTTGTAGTGTGGGGTGTAGTTGGGTGCATATGATAGCTGCAGATTGAGCCCAGATGTCTGGAAGTGTTAAGTTCTCCTGCAGGGCTTTGACTTTTGTCCTACCTTTCTTTCAGGTGCAGATGGATTCAAGCTGAGGCACAGGGCCCGTCCTGGCTGTGGGGGCTCCCCTGAGAAGGTCAGTCACCATTTGCCTTTGCAGGGCAAGTGTAAACTATTAGTGTGTTACAGCATATTTTTTTGTCTTTTTTTCATAGGAATTAAATCTGGCTATCTGCAGTCAAGTTGAAGTGGGCAAGGTGAGGAGTGAGCTGTGTACAGAAGCAGTTGTTTTCGCTCAGGTGTCAATTTCTGGTGTGACTCTAAGCATCCCTTGCTGTTTTTGTGTTTTAGGAAGTGCTTTTGAATTAAACTGAGATCTCCTCACTGACCTGGCAAGAGACCCGGCTCACTGCTCCTGTGAGCCCTCCAGAAGTATTACAGGACCCTGTGATGAAGCCTTCACCTTTTCCTATTTGGAGGCGCCTTCCGGGTAGCCTTGGGCATCGGCTCAGCAGCTGGGGTGAGTCGGGAGTTTGGGAGGAGGAGCGTGGGTCCGGTCGAGTTTCAGCCACGCCACATCACCTTGTCTTCTTTTAAGCAGGGCATCTCCTGTGCCGATGGCATCAGCCTCTGGGGGCGGCTGAAGCGTGCGCCCCTGAGAGCCGGGCGTTCTTGGGAAGGTGGTGAGTAGTTGAATTAGCCAATTTTGGATGCTGTGCTGCTGGGAGCATGCACTGATGTTTGGTTTTCTTGATTGCAGCTGGCTAAGGGACAGCAGCCTGGCGATGGCAGGAGTTCCCCACGTGGTGGAATCGCTTTTCTTCACAGCTGCCGTGGCTTCTCGTCCCTGGATGTCTGACAGATAAGTGGAGGGCTCAGGTCCAGGGAGGGGGTGAGGGCAGGGTACTGGGATGAAACTTGTCAGGAGAGATTTTTGAGGCAGCTTTAGAGGTGGGGATGTCTAAGAAGCAGCCCCTTAGGCCCCGTAATGGGAAAGTCTCAATTTGATGTTAATGCTGAGGTGCCCAGGGTAGAGCAGCTCTGGTGGGTATCACATCACATGTCTGTGTTTTTGTGTGTGTTGCATTTTTCCTCCCTTGCCTTAGCCCTTTGAGGGGGTATCAGAATCCCTGGATTTGTTCTTAGCATCTCAGGTCTCTGCACTCCTTAGCCCAGTGCCTGCACCATGGAACCTCCCCCTCTGGATTTGGGCAGGCATCTGAATAGCATCTCTGATCAGAAGCATCCAGTCAGAGGTCTTTTAAGGTCTTGTTCTGTGCTGGACTGACAGCTGTGCACGGCAAGGATCCATTAGAGCAGATTGGGATTGGAGGAATGTGAAGATGGGGAGAAGATTCTGACCACAGGATTCTCAAGGCCTCCATCTCTGCGATTGTTGGAAGAAATGCTTCTGCTAGCATCTTTTCCCAGCCTTGTCAGCTTGCTATCAGTCTCCCCTCGGTCATCTCATTTTGCATTCTCTCATCTTCTCGGTCATTCATCCAGACAAGAGTTTTCTCCTCCCTTGTGATATCCCATCGTTTGCCATGTCCTGTGTCATGGGTGCCTGCACGTGGTTGGGCCAGAGCTGCTCTGCCCTGCTGCGTAGTCTGGGCATAGGTGGGATGGGACCAGTCCTGGGGACTTGCAGTTTGTAGTGTGGGGTGTAGTTGGATGCATATGATAGCTGCAGATTGAGCCCAGATGTCTGGAAGTGTTAAGTTCTCCTGCAGGGCTTTGACTTTTGTCCTACCTTTCTTTCAGATGCAGATGGATTCAAGCTGAGGCACAGGGCCCATCCTGGCTGTGGGGGCTCCCCTGAGAAGGTCAGTCACCATTTGCCTTTGCAGGGCAAGTGTAAACTATTACTGTGTTACAGCACATTTCTTTGTCTTCTTTTCTTAGGAATTAAATCTGGATATCTGCAGTCAAGTTGAAGTGGGCAAGGTGAGGAGTGAGCTGTGTACAGAAGCAGTTGTTTTTGCTCAGGTGTCAATTTCTGGTGTGACTCTAAGCATCCCTTGCTGTTTTTGTGTTTTAGGAAGTGCTCTTGAATTAAGCTGAGATGTCCTCACTGACCTGGCAAGAGACCCGGCTCACTGCTCCTGTGAGCCCTCCAGAAGTATTACAGGACCCTGTGATGAAGCCTTCACCTTTTCCTATTTGGAGGCACCTTCCGGGTAGCCTTGGGCATCGGCCGAGCAGCCGGGGTGAGTCGGGGAGTTTGGGAGGAGGAGCGTGGGTCCGGTCGAGTTTCAGCCACGCCACATCACCTTGTCTTCTTTTAAGCAGGGCATCTCCTGTGCCGATGGCATCAGCCTCTGGGGGCGGCCGAAGCGTGCGCCCCTGAGAGCCGGGCGTTCTTGGGAAGGTGGTGAGTAGTTGAATTAGCCAATTTTGGATGCTGTGCTGCTGGGAGCATGCACTGATGTTTGGTTTTCTTGATTGCAGCTGGCTAAGGGACAGCAGCCTGGCGATGGCAGGAGTTCCCCACGTGGTGGAATCGCTTTTCTTCACAGCTGCCGTGGCTTCTCATCCCTGGATGTCTGACAGATAAGTGGAGGGCTCAGGTCCAGGGAGGGGGTGAGGGCAGGGTACTGGGATGAAACTTGTCAGGAGAGATTTTTGAGGCAGCTTTAGAGGTGGGGATGTCTAAGAAGCAGCCTCTTAGTCCCCGTAATGGGAAAGTCTCAATTTGATGTTAATGCTGAGGTGCACAGGGTAGAGCAGCTCTGGTGGGTATCACATCACATGTGTGTGTCTTTTGTGTGTGTTGTATTTTTCCTCCCTTGCCTTAGCCCTTTGAGGGGGGTATCAGAATCCCTGGATTTGTTCTTAGCATCTCAGGTCTCTGCACTCCTTAGCCCAGTGCCTGCACCCTGGAACCTCCCCCTCTGGATTTCGGCAGGCATCTGAATAGCATCTCTGCTCAGAAGCATCCAGTCAGAGGTCTTTTAAGGTCTTGTTCTGTGCTGGACTGACAGCTGTGCACGGCAAGGATCCATTAGAGCAGATTGGGATTGGAGGAATGTGAAGATGGGGAGAAGATTCTGACCACAGGATTCTCAAGGCCTCCATCTCTACGATTGTTAGAAGAAATGCTTCTGCTAGCATCTTTTCCCAGCCTTGTCAGCTTGCTATCAGTCTCCCCTCCTCATTTTGCATTCTCTCATCTTCTCGGTCATTCATCCAGCCAAGAGTTTTCTCCTCCCTTGTGTTATCCCCTTGTTTGCCATGTCCTGTGTCATGGGTGCCTGCACGTGGTTGGGCCAGAGCTGCTCTGCCCTGCTGCGTAGTCTGGGCATAGGTGGGATGAGAGAAGTCCTGGGGACTTGCAGTTTGTAGTGTGGGGTGTAGTTGGATGCATATGATAGCTGCAGATTGAGCCCAGATGTCTGGAAGTGTTAAGTTCTCCTGCAGGGCTTTGACTTTTGTCCTACCTTTCTTTCAGATGCAGATGGATTCAAGCTGAGGCACAGGGCCCATCCTGGCTGTGGGGGCTCCCTGAGGAGGTCAGTCACCATTGCCTTTGCAGGGCAAGTGTAAACTATTAGTGTGTTACAGCACATTTCTTTGTCTTCTTTTCTTAGGAATTAAATCTGGATATCTGCAGTCAAGTTGAAGTGGGCAAGGTGAGGAGTGAGCTGTGTACAGAAGCAGTTGTTTTGCTCAGGTGTCAATTTCTGGTGTGACTCTAAGCATCCCTTGCTGTTTTTGTGTTTTAGGAAGTGCTCTTGAATTAAGCTGAGATCTCCTCACTGACCTGGCAAGAGACCCGGCTCACTGCTCCTGTGAGCCCTCCAGAAGTATTACAGGACCCTGTGATGAAGCCTTCACCTTTTCCTATTTGGAGGCGCCTTCCGGGTAGCCTTGGGCATCGGCGAGCAGCTGGGGTGAGTCGGGAGTTTGGGAGGAGGAGCGTGGGTCCGGTCGAGTTTCAGCCACGCCACATCACCTTGTCTTCTTTTAAGCAGGGCATCTCCTGTGCCGATGGCATCAGCCTCTGGGGCGGCCGAAGCGTGCGCCCCTGAGAGCCGGGCTTCTTGGGAAGGTGGTGAGTAGTTGAATTAGCCAATTTTGGATGCTGTGCTGCTGGGAGCATGCACTGATGTTTGGTTTTCTTGATTGCAGCTGGCTAAGGGACAGCAGCCTGGCGATGGCAGGAGTTCCCACGTGGTGGAATCGCTTTTCTTCACAGCTGCCGTGGCTTCTCGTCCCTGGATGTCTGACAGATAAGTGGAGGGCTCAGGTCCAGGGAGGGGGTGAGGGCAGGGTACTGGGATGAAACTTGTCAGGAGAGATTTTTGAGGCAGCTTTAGAGGTGGGG
>JAREIS010000924.1:0-37402 GCA_030060385.1 Muscicapa striata striata
AAAATTCCAAATTTCTCCCAAAATCCACAAATTTCTCCCAATTTCCCAAAATTCCCAAATTTCCCCAAAATTCCCAAAATTCCCAAATTTCCCCAAAATTCACAAATTCTCCCAAATTTCCCCAAAATTCAAATTTCCCCAAAATTCCCAAAATTCCCAAATTTCCCCAAATTCTGAAATTCCCCAGAAATTTCCCAAAATTCCCAGGATATCTTTCTTGGCGTGTCCTCCACTCCCATCAGGTCGTCCTTCTCCGCCACCTCCTGTACTGCGGGGGAAAAATTGGGAAAATTTGGGAAAATTTGGGAAAAATTTGGGAAAATTTTGGGATCAGAGTCCAAAAAAATCCGATGGGAAAAGGGAAAGAGGGGGAGGAGGGAGATTGGGCCTGAAATCCCAAAATTCCCCTTTGGAAGCCCCAAAAATTTGGATCAGGATCCCAGAAATAGGGATCAGGATCCCAAAATTTTGGGATCAGAACCCTGAAAATTTGGGATCAGGATTCCAGGGCCTCCCTTTGGAACCCAAAATTTGGGATCAGGATCCTAAAATTCCTTTGGATCCCTGAGAATTGTGATCAGGATTCTGAGATTCCTTAAAATTCCAAAATTTGGCATCAGGAACCCAAAATTTCCTTAGAACCCTCGAATTCCCAAAAATTCTCCCAAAATTCCCCAAACCCCCAAATTCCCAAAATTCCCAAAAATTCCTTGAAAATTCCCCTCAAGAATTGCAAAAATTTCGCTAAAATTTTAAAATTCCCCAACTATTTTCTTTTGTGAAAACACCAAAAAATTCCCAAAACTCAAAAAAATTCCCCCAAAATTCTTCTAAAAATTTCATAAATTCCCAAAGATTCCCGCAAAATACTTCTAAAATTTCCAAACAATTGCCAAAAATCGCCTAAAATTCTCCAAAATTCTCCAAAATTCTCCTTAAAAATGCCCAAAAATTCCCCACAAAATTCCCCAAAAATGGCAAAAATTCCCCAAAAATTCTCAAAATTCCCCTGTATTCCTCCAAAATTTCCCAAAAAATTCCCTAAAATTCCCAAAATTCCTTAAATGCCAAAATTCCCAAAATTCTAAAATTCTCCAAAATTCCTCAAAATTCCTTAAAATTAAAAATTCCCAAAAATTTTGAAAAACTTCCCAAAATTCCCTAAAATTCCCAAAATTCCTAAAGAATTCCTAAAATGCGAAAAAAATTCCCAAAAAATCCCCAAAATTCCCAAATGTCCCAAAAAAATTCCCAAAAATTCCCTAAAATTCCCAAAATTCCTTAAATGCCAAAAAATTTCCCAAAATTCCCCTAAAATTCCCCAAAAAATTTAAAAAATTCTCAAAAATTCCTTAAAATTCCCAAAAATTCTTTTAAATGCCCAAAAATGCCCAATAAATTTCTTAAAATGCCCAAAATTCCCAAAGATTCCAAAAATTTCCCAAAAATTCTCAAAATTCTTAAATGCTAAAAAATTCCCAAAATTCTAAAATTCTGCACTCCTCAAAATTCCCAAAAATTCCTCTTTTAAATGCCCAAAAAATCCCAAAAATTCCCAAAAATTCTAAAATTCAAAAATTGCAGCAAATTCAAATTCCAAAATTCCAAAAATCTAAATCCCAAATTATCCAAAAATTCCAAAAATTCTCAAAATTCCCAAGATTCTAAATTCTCAAAAATTCCAAAATTCAATTCCCAAAATCTCTCAAAATCCCAAATCACCCTCAAAATTCCCAGAGATTCTCAAAATTCCCTCTTAAATCCAATACAATCCCAAATCCAATCCCCAATGTCCACCGGTCTCAAGCGCAGGAATGAGAAATGCCAATCACAACTGGCATCTGGCGAATTTGGGAATTCTGGAATTTTGAATTTGGAATTTGGGATTTGGATTTTTGGAATTTAATTTTGAATTTTACATTTTGGATTTTGGATTTTTTTTTTTTGGATTTTTGGGGAATTTTGGGAGAATTTTAAGATTTTAGGAAGTTCTTTGGGAACTCTCGGGATTTTTTAGGGAATTTTTTTTAGAGCATTTTTGGGAATTTTTTGGGAATTTTTGGATAATTTTTTGGGATTTTTTTGGGAATTTTGGGAGGATCTGGTGCCGTATTGATCGCGCAGCTCCTGCGCCGCCGCCCGCTCGTTCCCCAGCAGGAACTCGTAAAAAAACCTGCCAACAGAAAACTGGGAATGCTGGGAAATTTGGGGAATTCTGGGGAATTTTTGGGAATTTTTTGGGAATTTTTTGGGAATTTTTTGGGAATTTTTTGGGGTTTTTTTCGGGAATTTTTTCGCATTTTTTGGGGATTTTTTTCTATTTTTTGGAGATTTTTTCTTGATTTTTTTGGGATTTTTGGGGAATTTTGGGGGAATTTTAAGGGGATTTTTAGGAAGTTTTTTGGGAACTCTCGGGATTTTTTAGGGAATTTTTTTTTGAGAATTTTTTGGGAATTTTTTGGGGAATTTTTTGGATAATTTTTTGGGATTTTTTGGGGAATTTTGGGAGGATCTGGTGCCGTATTGATCGCGCAGCTCCTGCGCCGCCGCCCGCTCGTTCCCCAGCAGGAACTCGTAAAAAAACCTGCCAACACAAACCTGGCAATGCTGGGAAATTTGGGCAATTCTGGGGAATTTTTTGGGAATTTTTGGGAATTTTTTGGGAATTTTTTGGGAATTTTTTGGGATTTTTTTGGGATTTTTTCACATTTTTTGGGGATTTTTTTTTAATTTTTTTTGGATTTTTGAGGAATTTTGGGGGAATTTTAAGGGGATTTTAGGAAGTTTTTGGGAACTCTGGGGATTATTTTAGGGAATTTTTTAGAGAATTTTTGGGAATTTTTTGGATAATTTTTTGGGATATTTTGGGGAATTTTGGGAGGATCTGGTGACGTATTGATGGCGCAGCTCCTGCGTCGCCGCCCGCTCGTTCCCCAGCAGGAACTCGTAAAAAAACCTGCAAACAGAAAACTGGCAATGCTGGGAAATTTGGGGAATTCTCGGGAATTTTTTGGGAATTTTTTGGGAATTTTTCGGGAATTTTTTGGGAATTTTGGGTTTTGGGAATTTTCGCATTTTTGGGGTTTTTCAAGAATTTTTTGGATGATTTTTTGGGACTTTTTTAAAATTTTTTCGCATTTTTTGGGGATTTTTTTGGGATTTTTTTTATTTTTGGGGAATTTTGGGGGAATTTTAAGGGGATTTTTAGGAAGTTTTTTGGGAACTCTCGGGATTTTTTAGGGAATTTTTTAGAGAATTTTTTGGGAATTTTTGGGAATTTTTTGGGAATTTTTTCACATTTTTGGGGGATTTTTTTTGGATTTTTTTTTTTATTTTTGGGGAATTTTGGGGGAATTTTTTGGGAATTTTTAGGAAATTTTTTGGGAACTCTCGGGATTTTTTAGGGAATTTTTTTAGAGAATTTTTTGGGAATTTTTTTGGAATTTTTTGGGATTTTTTGGGAATTTTTTCACATTTTTGGGGGATTTTTTTTTTTTTTTGGGAATTTTGGGGAATTTAAGGGGATTTTTAGGAAGTTTTTTGGGAACTCTCGGGATTTTTTAGGGAATTTTTTTAGAGAATTTTTGGGAATTTTTCAGGAATTTTTGAGAATTCTGGGATGGAGAATTTTGGGTTTTTTTGGAATTTTGGGAATTTTTGAGAATTCTGGGATGGAGAATTTTTGGATTTTTTGGGCAATTTTTTGGGAATTTTGGAAGGATCTGTTTGAGGTTTTTGGGGTTTTTTTACGGGAATTGTCGGGAATTCTTTGGGGAATTTTGGGAATTTTGGGAATTTTGGGAATTTTGGGAATTTGGGGATTCCTTACTTGTACTTGAGCAGGGAATTCTGGGGAATTTTGGGAATTCTGGGATGTGGAGCTGGAGGATTTTTGGGAATTCTTTGGGGAATTTTGGGAATTTTGGGAATTTTGGGAATTTTTGGGAATTCTGGCATGGAAAATTCTGTTTTCTTGGGAATTTTTGGGAATTTTGGAAGGATCTGCCTGAGGTTTTTGGGGTTTTTTTGGGGGCATTTTGGGAATTTTTGGGAGTTCTGGGAATTTTGGGATTTTTGGAAGGATCTTCTTGAGGTTTTGGGGTTTTTTACGGGAATTTTGGGAATTTTTGGGAATTCTGGGATGGAGAATTTTGGGTTTTTTGGGAATTTTGGGGATTCCTCACTTGTACTTGAGCAGGGAATTTTGGGGAATTTTGGGAATTTCTTTGATGTGGACCTGGAGGAATTTGGGGTTTTTTGGGAATTTTGGGGAATTTTTATGGGAATTTTGGGAATTTTTGGGAATTCTGGTATGGAGAATTTTGGTTTTTTGGGAAATCTTGGGAATTTTGGAAGGATCTGTTTGAGGTTTTTGGGGTTTTTTTAGGGGAATTGTCGGGAATTCCTTGGGGAATTTCCGGAATTTTTGGGAATTCTGGGATGGAGAATTTTGGTTTTTTGGGAATTTTGGGAATTTTGGGAATTTTGGGAATTGCTCACTTGTACTTGAGCAGGGAATTCTGGGATGTGGACCTGGAGGATTTGGGGGTTTTTTGGGAATTTTTGGGAATTTTGGGATTTTTTTGAAGGATCTGCTTGAGGTTTTGGGGTTTTTTTAGGGGAATTTTGGGAATTTTTAGGAATTCTTTAGGGAATTTTGGGAATTTTTAGGAATTTTTGGGAATTCTGGGATGGAGGATTTGGGGTTTTTTTGGGAATTTTGGGAGTTTTTGAGGGATCTGGTTGAGATTTTGGAGTTTTTTAGGGGAATTTTTGGGAATTCTTCGGGGAATTTTGGGAATTTTTGGGAATTCTGGGATGGAGAATTTTGGTTTTTTGGGAATTTTGGGAATTTTGGGATGGAGAATTTTTGGATTTTCTGGGCAATTTTTGGGAATTTTTGAAGGATCTGCTTGAGGTTTTTGGGGTTTTTTTACGGGAATTGTCGGGAATTCTTTGGGGAATTTTTGGGAATTTTTGGGAATTCTGGGATGGAGAATTTTGGTTTTTTGGGAATTTTGGGAATTTTGGGAATTTTGGGAATTGCTCACTTGTACTTGAGCAGGGAATTCTGGGGGATCTGATAGTTGGTCATGGGTTTCCTGAAGGAATAAATCTTCTGCAGCACAAACTCCCGGATCTTCGTCACGGCCTGAGGAGAAAATTCCCAACATTTTGGGGGAAAAAAATTTGGGAAAAATTCAGGATTTTGGGAATGGAGAAGCTCCCAGTTCATCCCAGTTCATTCCAGTCCCACCCTTTATTTCTGGGATTTTTTTCAGGAATTTTTTCAGGATTTTTTTTAGGATTTTTTGAATTTTTTTTTATTTTTCTAGGATTTTTTTTAGGATTTTTTTTTTTTAGGATTTCTCCCAGGAATGTTTTATGATTTTTTGGGAATTTTTGGGATTTTTTTCCAAAAATTTTTTAGGATTTTTCCTGGGAATATTTTAGGAGTTTTTTAGGATTTTTTGGGTTTTTTTCCCAGAATTTTTTTAGGATTTTTTTAGGATTTCTCCCCAGGAATTTTTTATGATTTTTTGGGAATTTTTGGGATTTTTTTTCAAAAATTTTTTTAGGATTTTTTTAGGATTTTTCCTGGGAATATTTTAGGAGTTTTTTAGGATTTTTTGGGTTTTTTTCCCAGAATTTTTTAGGATTTTTTTAGGATTTCTCCCAGGAATTTTTTATGATTTTTTGGGAATTTTTGGGATTTTTTTCCAAAAATTTTTTAGGATTTTTTTAGGATTTTTCCTGGGAATATTTTAGGAGTTTTTTAGGATTTTTTTGGGTTTTTTTCCCAGAATTTTTAGGATTTTTTAGGATTTCTCCCAGGAATTTTTATGATTTTATGGGAATTTTTGGATTTTTTTTCAAAAATTTTTTAGGATTTTTTTAGGATTTTTCCTGGGAATATTTTAGGAGTTTTTTAGGATTTTTTGGTTTTTTCCCAGAATTTTTAGGATTTTTTAGGATTTCTCCCCACAATTGTTTATGATTTTTGGATTTTTTTTTATTTTTCTAGGATTTTTTTTTAGGATTTTTGTAGGATTTTTTTGGGATTGTTTTGGGATTTTTCCCAGGAATTTTTTAGGATTTTGCTGGGATTGTTTTGAGATTTTAACCAAGAATTTTTTTCAGGACTTCTCTGGGATTTTTTGGAATTTCTCCCAGGAATTTTTTAGGATTTCTCTGTGATTTTTTGAGCATTTCTCCCAGGAATTTTTGTAGGATTTTTGGGAGATTTTTTTTTATTTTTCCCTGGAATTTTTTTAGGATTTTTGGCGATTTTTCCCTGGATTTTTTTTTTTTTTTGGAGGACTTTTGGGAATTTTTGGGGGGATTTTTTTGGTGTTCCTCCCAGGATTTTTTTAGGACTTTTTGGGGATTTTTTTTTAATTTTTCCCAGGAATTTTTTGGAGATTTTTCTGAGATTTCTCCAAAGAATATTTTAGGATTTTTTTGGGATTGTTTTGGGATTTTACCCACGATTTTTTCAGGATTTCTCTGGGATTTTTTCAGGATTTCTCCTGGGAATTTTTTCAGATTTCTGTAGAATTTTTTTGGGATTTCTCCCAATACACTTTTAGGATTTCTCTGGGATATTTTGGGGATTTCTCCTGGGAATTTTTTTAGGATTTTTCTGGGGGATTTCTCCCAGGAATTTTTTAGGATTTCTCTGTGATTTTTTGAGCATTCCTCCCAAGAATTGTTGTAGGATTTTTTGGGATTTTTCCCTGGAGTTTTTTTAGGATTTTTGGGGATTTTTCCCTGGAATTTTTTTAGGATTTTTTAGAGGATTTTTGGGAATTTTTGGGGGGATTTTTTTGGTGTTCCTCCCAGGATTTCTTAGGACTTTTTGGGGATTTTTTTTTTATTTTACCCAGAAATTTTTTCAGCAGTTCTCTGAGATTTTTTCAGGATTTCTCCTGGGAATTTTTTCAAATTTCTCTAGATTTTTCTTGAGATTTCTCCCAGGAATTTTTTCAGATGTCTCTGGGATTTTTTTGCAATTTCTCCCATGATTTTTTTTTTTAAATATTTGAGGGATTTTTAATGATTTTTCCCAGGAATTGTTTTTGGATTTCTCTGGGATTTTTTCAGGATTTCTCCTGGGAATATTTTTTCAAATTTCTCTAGAATTTTTTTGGGGGGATTTTTCCCAGGAATTTTTTCAGCTTTCCCTAAAAATTTTTGGGGCAATTTTTTCCGATTTCTCCTGGATTTTTTTGGCGATTTCTCCCACAACTTTTTTCCGATTTCCCTGGAATTTTTTGCAGCCATTCCCTGGAATTTTTGGCTGTGGATTTTGGGATTTGGGGGTTTTTGGGAGCCCACCTTGATCCTGAGGCGATCCAGCACGTGCTGCACGTCGTTGCAGGCCAGGGTGTCCCTGAATGCCTGTTCCTTCACCGCCTCGATCTTGGCGTTCAGCTCCCGCAGCCGCGCCACGAACTCGGGGGACGTCACCGGCGCCTCCAGGATCACGCTGGGACAGGGGGGAAAATGGGGGGAAAACGTCAAAAAATGGGAAAAAATGGGGAAGAATAAAAAAAACCCCATCGAAATCCGGGGAAAAATAAAAAAATCCCCATCAAAATCGGGGGAAAAATGAAAAAACGGCGTCGAAATCGGTCAAAAAATGAGAAAAATCGCATTAAAATCTCACTAAAATCTCATTAAAAAGTTTAAAAACTCCATCAAAAGCCATCAAAAAATGGGGAAAATCCCATTAAAATCCCACTAAAATTCCATCAAAATCCCAAAAAAATCCCACTAAAATCCCACTAAAACCCCATTAAAATCCCATTAAAATCCCATCAAAATCCCGCTAAAATCCCACTAAAATCCCACTAAAATCCCACTAAAATTGCATCAAAATCCCACTAAAATCACATTAAAATCTCACTAAAATCCCATTAAAATCCCAATAAAATCCCATTAAGATTCCATTAAAATTGTAAAATGGTAATGGGTAAAATCCCATTAAAATCCCAATAAAATCCCAATAAAATCCCATTAAAATCCCAATAAAACCCCATTAAAATCCCAGGTTTGTGGCTCCTGGTTGCAGGAACTCGGGGGACGTCACCGGCGCCTCCAGGATCACGCTGGGACAGGGGGGAAAATGGGGGGAAAACATCAAAAAATGGGAAATTCCACAGAAAAATAAAAAAATCCTCATCAAAATCGGGGGAAAAATAAAAAAATCCCCATTGAAATCCGTCAAAAAATGAGAAAAATGGGAAAAAATCCCATTAAAATCCCACGAAAATCTCATTAAAAAGTTTAAAAACTCCATCAAAAGCCATCAAAAAATGGGGAAAATCCCATTAAAATCCCACTAAAATCCCACTAAAATTGCATCAAAATCCCACTAAAATCCCATTAAAATCCCACTAAACTCCCATTAAAATCCCAATAAAATCCCATTAAGATTGCATTAAAATGGTAAAATGGTAATGGGTAAAATCCCATTAAAATCCCATTAAAACCCCATTAAAATCCCAGGTTTGTGGCTCCTGGTTGCAGGAACTCGGGGGACGTCACCGGCGCCTCCAGGATCACGCTGGGACAGGGGGGAAAATGGGGGGAAAACGTCAAAAAATGGGAAATTCCACAGAAAAATAAAAAAATCCCCATCAAAATCGGGCAAAAAATGAAAAAATCCCCATCGAAATCGGGCAAAAAATGAAAAAACGGCATCGAAATCCGTCAAAAAATGGGGAAAATCGGATTAAAATCCCATTAAAATCTCACTAAAATCCTATTAAAATCCCATTAAATTCCCATTAGAATCGCATTAAAACCTCATTAAAATCCCATCAAAATCCCAAAAAAACCCCATTAAAATACCACGAAATACAAAAACTCCATCAAAATCCATCAAAAAACGGGGAAAATCCCACTAAAACTCCACTAAAATCCCATTAAAATCCCATTAAAATCTCACTAAAATCCCAATAAAATCCCATTAAAATCACATTAAAACCCCACTAAAATCCCATTAAAATCCCAATAAAATCCCGTTAAGATTGCATTAAAATAGTAAAATGGTAATGGGTAAAATCCCAATAAAATCCCAATAAAACCCCATTAAAATCCCAGGTTTGTGGCTCCTGGTTGCAGGAACTCGGGGGACGTCACCGGCGCCTCCAGGATCACGCTGGGACAGGGGGGAAAATGGGGGGAAAACATCAAAAAATGGGAAATTCCACAGAAAAATAAAAAAATCCCCATCAAAATCAGGCAAAAAATGAGAAAACGGCATCGAAATCCGTCAAAAAATGAGAAAAATGGGAAAAAATCCCATTAAAATCCCACTAAAATCTCACTAAAAAATTTAAAAACTCCATCAAAAGCCATCAAAAAATGGGGAAAATCCCATTAAAATCCCACTAAAATTCCATCAAAATCCCACTAAAATCCCACTAAAATCTCACTAAAATCCCACTAAAATCCCATTAAAATCCCATTACAATCTCACTAAAATCCCATTAAAATCCTACTAAAATTGGATCAAAATACCAATAAAATCCCATTAAAATCTCATTAAAATCCCACTAAAATCCCACTAAAATCCCATTAAAATCCCACTAAAATCCCATTAAAATCCCAATAAAATCCCATTAAAATCCCACTAAGATTCCATTAAAATGGTAAAATGGTAATGGGTAAAATCCTAACAAAATCCCATTAAAATCCCATTAAAACCCCATTAAAATCCCAATAAAATCCCATTAAAATCCCAATAAAATCCCATTAAGATTGCATTAAAATAGTAAAATGGTAATGGGTAAAATCCCATTAAAATCCCATTAAAATCCCATTAAAATCCCAGGTTTGTGGCTCCTGGTTCCAGGAACTCGGGGGACGTCACCGGCGCCTCCAGGATCACGCTGGGACAGGGGGGAAAATGGGGGAAAACATCAAAAAATGGGAAATTCCACAGAAAAATAAAAAAATCCCCATCAAAATCGGGGGAAAAATGAAAAAACGCCGTCGAAATCCATCAAAAAATGAAAAAACGGCATCGAAATCCATCAAAAAATGGGGAAAATGGGATTAAAATCCCATTAAAATCTCACTAAAATCCTATTAAAATTCCATTAAATTCCATTAGAATCGCATTAAAACCTCATTAAAATCCCATCAAAATCCCAAAAAAACCCCATTAAAATACCACGAAATACAAAAAGTCCATCAAAATCCATCAAAAAACGGGGAAAATCCCACTAAAACTCCACTAAAATCCCATTAAAATCTCACTAAAATCCCAATAAAATCCCATTAAAACCCCATTAAAATCCCACTAAAATCCCATTAAAATCCCGTTACAATCTCACTAAAAGCCCATTAAAATCCCACTAAAATCCTACTAAAATTGGATCAAAATACCAATAAAATCCCATTAAAATCCCATTAAAATCTCACTAAAATCCCACTAAAATCCCATTAAAATCCCACTAAAATCCCACTAAAATCCCATTAAAATCCCATTAAAATCCCACTAAGATTCATTTATAATGGTAAAATGGTAATGGGTAAAATCCTAACAAAATCCCATTAAAATCCCATTAAAATCCCATTAAAATCCCAGGTTTGTGGCTCCTGGTTCCAGGAACTCGGGGGACGTCACCGGCGCCTCCAGGATCACGCTGGGACAGGGGGGAAAATGGGGGGAAAACGTCAAAAAATGGGAAAAAATGGGGAAGAATAAAAAAAACCCCATTGAAATGGGGCAAAAAATGAAAAAATCCCCATCGAAATCCATCAAAAAATGGGGAAAATCCGATTAAAATCCGATTAAAATCCCAATAAAAAACCATTAAAATCCCATTAAAAAATGAAAAATTCCCATCAAAATCCATCAAAAAAGGGGGAAAATGCCATTAAAATCCCATTAAAATCCCACCAAAATCCCAATAAAATCGCATTAAAATCCCATTATATTCCCATTAAATTCCCACTAAAATCCAATTAAAATCCTATTAAAATCTCATTAAAACCCCATCAAAATCCCACTAAAATCCCATTAAATTCCCATTAGAATCCCATCAAAATCCCAACAAAATCCCATTAAAATCCCATTAAAACCCCATTAAAATCCCATTAAAATCCCAGGTTTGTGGCTCCTGGTTGCAGGAACTCGGGGGACGTCACCGGCGCCTCCAGGATCACGCTGGGACAGGGGGGAAAATGGGGGGAAAACGTGAAAAAATGGGAAATTCCACAGAAAAATAAAAAAATCCCCATCAAAATCGGGCAAAAAATGAAAAAATCCCCATCGAAATCCATCAAAAAATGGGGAAAATCCGATTAAAATCTCACTAAAATCTCATTAAAAAGTTTAAAAACTCCATCAAAAGCCATCAAAAAATGGGGAAAATCCCATTAAAATCCCACTAAAATTCCATCAAAATCCCACTAAAATCCCACTAAAATCTCATTAAAATCCCACTAAAATCCCATTAAAATCCCATTAAAATCCCATTAAAATCTCACTAAAATCCCAATAAAATCCCATTAAAATCCCATTAAAATCTCACTAAAATCCCATTAAAATCCCAATAAAATGCCATTAAGATTCCATTAAAATAGTAAAATGGTAATGGGTAAAATCCCATTAAAATCCCAATAAAATCACATTAAAATCCCAATAAAATCCCATTAAAATCCCAGGTTTGTGGCTCCTGGTTGCAGGAACTCGGGGGACGTCACCGGCGCCTCCAGGATCACGCTGGGACAGGGGGGGAAATGGGGGGAAAACATCAAAAAATGGGAAATTCCACAGAAAAATAAAAAAATCCCCATCAAAATCGGGGGAAAAATGAAAAAACGGCATCGAAATCCATCAAAAAATGGGGAAAATCGGATTAAAATCCCATTAAAATCTCACTAAAATCCTATTAAAATCCCATTAAATTCCCATTAGAATCGCATTAAAACCTCATTAAAATCCCATCAAAATCCCAAAAAAACCCCATTAAAATACCACGAAATACAAAAACTCCATCAAAATCCATCAAAAAACGGGGAAAATCCCACTAAAACTCCACTAAAATCCCATTAAAATCTCACTAAAATCCCATTAGAATCCCACTAAAAGCCCATTAAAATCCCAATAAAATCCCATTAAAATCCCACTAAGATTCCATTAAAATGGTAAAATGGTAATGGGTAAAATCCCAATAAAATCCCATTAAAATCCCATTAAAATCCCATTAAAATCCCAGGTTTGTGGCTCCTGGTTCCAGCAACTCGGGGGACGTCACCGGCGCCTCCAGGATCACGCTGGGACAGGGGGGAAAATGGGGGGAAAACGTCAAAAAATGGGAAAAAATGAGGAAGAATAAAAAAAACCCCATCGAAATCAGGCAAAAAATGAAAAAACGGCATCGAAATGCGTCAAAAAATGAGAAAAATGGAAAAAAATCCCATTAAAATCCCACTAAAATCTCATTAAAAAGTTTAAAAACTCCATCAAAAGCCATCAAAAAATGGGGAAAATCCCATTAAAATCCCACTAAAATTCCATCAAAATCCCACTAAAATCCCCATTAAAATCCCAATAAAATCCATTAAAATCCATTCTCCTGTTCCAAAATCACCGCCTCAGGATCACCTACAAAAATGGAAAACCAAAAATGCGAAAAATAAAATAAAAACCCTAAATCCAGCAAAACATAAAAAAACCCACAAATCCAATAAAATAAAAAATCCCCATCAAAATCGGAAAATAAAAACGCATCAAATCCATCAAAATGAGAAAAATGGGAAAAATCCCAATAAAATCCCACTAAAATCCCACTAAAATCCCACTAAAACCCCATTAAAATCTCACTGAAATCCCACTAAAATCCCATTAAAATCCCAACAAAATCCCATTAAAATCCCATTAAAAATTGGAAAAAAACCCATCAAAATCCATCCAAAACCAGGAAAACTCCACTAAAAAATCAGGAAAATTTATAAATAAAACCAACCCCCCATTTTTTAAATTCTCGCCTCCAAAACTCCTTTTTTGGGGGGATTTCTTCTCCCCAAACTCCCATTTTTTGCTCCCCAATTCCCATTTTTTGCTCCCAAAATCCCATTTTTTCACCCCCAAACCCCCAATTTTTTACATTTTTAATTTTCCCCCAATCCCATTTTCCCAAATCCATTTTTGTTTTCCCCAATCCTTTCTCAATTCCCATTTTTTCTGTTTTTTCCCCAATCCCATTTTCCCCAATTCCCATTTTCCCCACTGTTGCCTGTCAGTGACACCACCAGCTCCTCCTGCCTCTGCCAAATTCCCATTTTTCACCTAAAACCCCAATTTTTACATTTTTTCTAAATTTTCCCCAAACCCCATTTTTTAGGTTTTTGCACCCCAAATTCCCACTTTTTGATTCCCAAACCCCATTTTTAAATTCTCTCCTCCGAGCCTTTTTGGGGAAGTTCTTCTCCCAAACCCCATTTTTGCTCCCAAATTCTCATTTTCCTTCCCTAATCCCATTTTTTGGTCCACAATTCCCATTTTCCACCCTAAAACCCCATTTTTCCGATTTTCCTCCTTTTCCCCCAATCCCATTTTTCCCCAATTCCCATTTTCCCCTGACCCTGTCAGGGCACCTCAGCTCCTCCTGCCTCTGCCAAATTCCATTTTCTCCCCCAATCCATTTTTGTCTGAAGTTCATTTTACCCCCAAATCCCACTTTTCCATCTCCAAACCCCATTTTAAAAATTCTTGCCTCCAAAACTCCTTTTTTGGGGGGATTTCTTCTCCCCAAACCCCATTTTTTACTCCCCAACTCCCATTTTTTGCTCCCCAATTCCCATTTTTTGCTCCCAAAATCCCATTTTTTCACCCTAAAACCCCCAATTTTTCATTTTCCCCCAATTTTCCCCCAATCCATTTTCCCAATTCCCTTTTTATTGTTTTCCCCAATCCCATTTTTCCCCAATTCCCATTTTCCCCACCTGACCCTGTCAGAGGCACCACCTCTGCTCCAATTCACTTTTCCTCCATTTTTCACCAACTTATCCAAATCCCATTTTTATTCCCCTAAAACATCCAACCCATTTTTGTCCAAATTTTCCCATTTTTTCACCTAAACCCATTTTTACTTTTTCCCAATTTTTTTCCCACCCTGTAAGTCTCCAAATTCCATTTTCATCCCAAATCCCATTTTAAATCCTTCCCAAAACTCCTTTTTGGGGGATTTTCTCCCAAACCCCATTTTTGCTCCAATCCATTTTTCTCCTAATCCATTTTTTCCCAATTCCACCACCAAACATTTTCATTTTCCTCCTTTTTCCCAACCATTTTTCACTTTCCCAATTCATTTCCACCTGACTGTCAGAGGCACCACCAGCTCCTCTGCTCTGCCAATTCCCATTTTTTCCCCCAACCATTTTTGCTCCAAATTTCATTTTTTCCCCAAATCCATTTTCCATCTCCAAATCCCATTTTAAATTCTTCCTCAAAACTCTTTTGGGGGATTTTTTTTCCCCAATCCCATTTTTTCCCCAATTCCCATTTTTTTGGTTTCCCCCAATCCCATTTTTCCCCAATTCCCATTTTTTTCCCCACCTGACCCTGTCAGGAGGCACCACCAGCTCCTCCTGCCTCTGCCAAATTCCCATTTTTTCTCCCCCAACCCCATTTTTGCTCCCAAATTCCCATTTTTTCACCCCCAAATCCCATTTTTCCATCTCCAAACCCCATTTTTAAATTCTTGCCTCCAAAACTCCTTTTTTGGGGGGATTTCTTCTCCCCAAACCCCATTTTTTGCTCCCAAATTCCCATTTTTTCACCCCCAAACCCCAATTTTTTACATTTTTCCCCCCAATTTTTTCCCCCAATCCCATTTTTTCCCCAATTCCCATTTTTTTCCCCACCTGACCCTGTCAGGAGGCACCACCAGCTCCTCCTGCCTCTGCCAAATTCCCATTTTTTCTCCCCCAATCCCATTTTTTGCTCCTAAATTCCCATTTTTTCACCCCCAAATCCCATTTTTCCATCTCCAAATCCCATTTTTTAAATTCTTGCCTCCAAAACTCCTTTTTGGGGGGGATTTCTTCTCCCCAAACCCCATTTTTTACTCCCCAATTCCCATTTTTTGCCCCCAAAATCCCATTTTTTCACCCCCAACCCCCAATTTTTTACATTTTTCCCCCCAATTTTTTCCCCCAATCCCATTTTTTCCCCAATTCCCATTTTTTTGTTTTTCCCCCAATCCCATTTTTTCCCCAATTCCCATTTTTCCCCACCTGACCCTGTCAGGAGGCACCACCAGCTCCTCCTGCCTCTGCCAAATTCCCATTTTCTCACCCCCAAACCCCATTTTTTGCTCCCAAATTCTCATTTTTTCACCCCCAAATCCCATTTTTTGATTCCCAAACCCCATTTTTTAAATTCTCTCCTCCAAAACTCCTTTTTGGGGGGGATTTCTTCTCCCCAAACCCCATTTTTTGTTCCCAAATTCCCATTTTTTCCTTCCCTAATCCCATTTTTTGGTCCCGAATTCCCATTTTTCCACCCTAAAACCCCATTTTTTTTCCGATTTTCCTCCTTTTTTTTTTCCCCAAACCCCATTTTATTTCAGGTTTTTTTCACCCCCAAACCCCATTTTTTGCTCCCAAATTCCCATTTTTTCTTCCCACATCCCATGTTTTTAGAATTTTTCCCCTCAGCCCCATTTTTTTGTCTCCAATTCCCATTTTTTCACCCTAAAACCCCCAATTTTTTACATTTTTTCCCCAATTTTTTCCCCCAAACCCCATTTTTTTAGGTTTTTGCACCCCCAAATTCCCACTTTTTGATTCCCAAACCCCATTTTTTAAATTCTCTCCTCCAAAACTCCTTTTTGGGGAGGAATTTCTTCTCCCCAAACCCCATTTTTTCCTCCCAAATTCTCAGTTTTTCCTTCCCTAATCCCATTTTTTGGTCCCGAATTCCCATTTTTCCACCCTAAAACCCCATTTTTTTTCCGATTTTCCTCCTTTTTTCTCCCCCAAACCCCATTTTTTCAGCTTTTTCCCCCAAACCCCATTTTTTTCCCCACCTGATCATGTCAGGAGGCACCACCAGCTCGTCCTGCCTCTGCCAAATTCCCATTTTCTCACCCCCAAACCCCATTTTTTGCTCCTAAATTACCATTTTTTCACCCCCAATTCCCATTTTTCCATCTCCAAACCCCATTTTTAAAATTCTTGCCTCCAAAACTCCTTTTTTGGGGGGGATTTCTTCTCCCCAAACTCCCATTTTTTACTCCCCAATTCCCATTTTTTGCTCCCAAAATCCCATTTTTTCACCCCCAAACCCCCAATTTTTTACATTTTCCCCCCCAATTTTTTCCCCCAATCCCATTTTTTCCCCCAATTCCCATTTTTTTCCCCACCTGATCATGTCAGGGGGCACCACCAGCTCGTCCAGGAGCCCCCCCAGGCGCTCCCTGACCTCCCTCCTGTTCCTCAGCCGCAGGTTCATGGCCCCGGCCTGGCCCTGCAGCGCCCGGATCTCCCAGCTCAGGGAGCTCAGGGAGCTCTGGAACGAGCCCAGCATGGCCTCCATGCGCTGGGGACAAGGTGGGGACAATCAGGAATTTTTTGGGAATTTTTTGGGAATTTTGGGGAATTTTTTGGGATTTTTTTGGGTAATTTTAAGGCATTTTTTGGGTAATTTTAGGGGTTTCTTAAGGGGGATCTCCCAGCTCAGGGAGCTCAGGGAGCCCTGGAACGAGCCCAGCATGGCCTCCATGCGCTGGGGACAAGGTGGGGACAATTTAGGGATTTTTGGGAATTTTTTGGGAATTTTTTGGGAATTTTTTTGTGTCATTTTAGGGGAATTTTTGGCGATTTTCGGAATTTTACGGCTATTTTTGGGGGGAATTCGCAACTTTTTAGGTGGTTCTGGGGTTGTTTATGGGGTTTGGGGACATCTAGGGACACTTGGGGACAATTTAGGGACAATCAGGGATTTTTTGGGAATTTTTTGGGAATTTTTTGGGATTTTTTGGAATTTTTTGGAATTTTTTTGGGTCACTTTAAGGCATTTTTTGGGTAATTTTAGTGGTTTTTTAAGGGGGATCTCCCAGCTCAGGGAGCTCAGGGAGCTCTGGAACGAGCCCAGCATGGCCTCCATGCACTGGGGACAAGTTGGGGACAATCAGGAATTTTTTGGGAATTTTTTGGGAATTTTTTGGGAATTTTTTGGGGGAATTTTAGGGGAATTTTTGGCGATTTTCGGAATTTTACGGCTATTTTTGGGGGCAATTCGCAACTTTTTAGGTGGTTCTGGGGTTGTTTATGGGGTTTGGGACATATAGGGACACTTGGGGACAATTTGGGGACAATCAGGGATTTTTTGGGATTTTTGGGATTTTTTGGGGATTTTTTTGGGTCATTTTAAGGCATTTTTTGGGTAATTTTAGGGGTTTTTTAAGGGGGATCTCCCAGCTCAGGGAGCTCAGGGAGCTCTGGAACGAGCCCAGCATGGCCTCCATGCGCTGGGGACAAGTTGGGGACAATCAGGAATTTTTTGGGAATTTTTTGGGAATTTTTTGGGAATTTTTTGGGAATTTTTTGGGAATTTTTTGGGGAATTTTAGGGGAATTTTTGGCGATTTTAGGGATTTTTTTGGGAATTTTTCGGCTTTTTTGGGGGGGAATTCGCAACTTTTTAGGTGGTTCTGGGGTGTTTCTAGCGTTTGGGGACATTTAGGGACAATTAGGGACAATTGGGAATTTTTGGGAATTTTTTGGGAATTTTTTTGGGTCATTTTAGGTGAATTTTTGGCGATTTTCGGAATTTTACGGCTATTTTTGGGGAGAATTTGCAACTTTTTAGGGGGTTCTGGGGTTGTTTATGGGGTTTGGGACATCTAGGGACACTTGGGGACAATTTAGGGACAATCAGGGATTTTTTGGGAATTTTGGGAATTTTTTGGGATTTTTTTGGGTCATTTTAAGGCATTTTTTGGGTAATTTTAGGGGTTTTTTAAGGGGGATCTCCCAGCTCAGGGAGCTCAGGGAGCTCTGGAACGAGCCCAGCATGGCCTCCATGCGCTGGGGACAAGGTGGGGACAATCAGGAATTTTTTGGGAATTTTTTGGGAATTTTTTGGGAATTTTAGGGGAATTTTTGGCGATTTTAGGGATTTTTTTTGGAATTTTTCGGCTTTTTTTGGGGGGAATTCGCAACTTTTTAGGTGGTTCTGGGGTGTTTCTAGCGTTTGGGGACATTTAGGGACACTTAGGGACAATTGGGAATTTTTGGGAATTTTTTGGGAATTTTTTGGGGAATTTTAGGGGAATTTTTGGCGATTTTCGGAATTTTACGGCTATTTTTGGGGGCAATTCGCAACTTTTTAGGGGGTTCTGGGGTTGTTTTTGGGGTTTGGGACATCTAGGGACATTTGGGGACAAGTTGGGGACAATCAGGAATTTTTTGGGAATTTTTTGGGAATTTTTGGGATTTTTTGGGATTTTTTTGGGTCATTTTAAGGCATTTTTTGGGTAATTTTAGGGGTTTTTTAAGGGGGATCTCCCAGCTCAGGGAGCTCAGGGAGCTCTGGAACGAGCCCAGCATGGCCTCCATGCGCTGGGGACAAGTTGGGGACAATCAGGAATTTTTTGGGAATTTTTTGGGAATTTTTTGGGAATTTTTGGGGGAAATTTTAGGGGAATTTTTGGCGATTTTAGGGCTTTTTTTGGGAATTTTTCGGCTTTTTTGGGGGGAATTTGCAACTTTTTAGGTGGTTCTGGGGTGTTTATGGGGTCTGGGGACATTTAGGGACACTTAGGGACAATTGGGAATTTTTGGGAATTTTTTGGGAATTTTTTTGGGGAATTTTAGGGGAATTTTTGGCAATTTTAGGGATTTTTTTGGGAATTTTTCGGCTTTTTTTGGGGGCAATTCGCAACTTTTTAGGGGGTTCTGGGGTTGTTTCTGGGCTTTGGGGACATTTAGGGACAATTTGGGGACAATCGGGGATTTTTTGGGAATTTTTTGGGAATTTTTTTGGGAATTTTAGGGGAATTGTTGGCGATTTTAGGGCTTTTTTTTGGAATTTTTCGGCTTTTTTTGGGGGCAATTCGCAACTTTTTTGGGGGTTCTGGGGTTGTTTATGGGGTTTGGGGACATTTAGGGACAATTTGGGGACATCTGGGGATTTTTTGGGAAATTTTGGGAATTTTTTGGGTAATTCTAAGGCTTTTTTGGGCCATTTTAGGGCTTTTTTTGGCCATTTTTGAGCTTTTTTTTTGACAATTTTGGGGGAAATTTTGGGATTTTGAGGCTCCTGAGGGATTCTGGGATTGTTTCTGGGATTTGGGGACATTTAGGGACAATTTGGGGCCATTTTGGGACACTTTGGGGCCATTTGGGGCCATTTTGGGCCATTTTGGGACACTCTGGGGACATTTTGGGACATTTGGGGCCATTTTGGGACACTTTGGGGACACTTTGGGGCCATTATGGGACACTTTGAGGACATTTGGTGCCATTTTGGGGGCACTTGGTGACATTTGGGGACACTTGGTGACACCTGGGGCCATTTTTGGGCCATTTTGGGACCATTTGGGACATTCTGGGGCCACTTGGTGCCACTTTGGGGAACTTTGAGGCCATTTAGGGACATTTAAGGACATTTTGGGACACTTTGAGGACATTTGGTGCCATTTTGGGGCCATTTTGGGACACTTTGGGACACTTTGGGGCCATTTGGGGCCATTTTGGGACACTCTGGGGACATTTTGGGGACACTTGGTGCCATTATGGGGCCATTTGGGGACACTTTGAGGCCATTTTGGGGACATTTGGGGACATTTTGAGAACATTTGGGGACATGTGGGGCCATTTCAGGCCATTTTGGGGACATTTGGGGCCATTTTGAGAACATTTGAGGACATTTGGGGACATTTTGGGGCCACTTGGGGCCATTTTGGGACCATTTGGGGACATTTTGAGAACATTTGGGGACATTGTGGGACATTTGCAACCATTTTGGGGTCATTTTGGGACACTTTGAGGACATTTGGGGACATTTGGGGCCATTATGGGTCACTTTGGGGACACTTTGGGGCCAGTTGGGGCCATTTTGGGACACTTTGGGGACACTTTGGGGACATTTGGGGCCATTTTGGTGCCATTTGGGGCCATTTGGGGACCCTTTGGGGCCATTTTGGGGCCATTTGGGGACACTTTGGGGCCATTTGGTGCCATTTTGGGACACTTTGAGGACATTGGGGGCCATTTTGGGGACATTTGGGGACACTTTGGGGCCATTATGGGATGTCACCTCGAGGATGGCGTCGCAGGCGCTGATCTGGTTGTGCAGCTCGGCGATGTTCTCGCTCTCCCGGATGTCTGAGGGGTCAAGGGACACTTGGGGACACTTTGGGGACATTGGGGACACCCAGGGGACATTTGGGGGACATTTCTGGGGACAGATTTTTGGGGTTTGGGGGCATTTGGGGGGAATTTTGAGACCATTTTTGGGGCATTTTTGGGGGTTGGTGACACTTTGGGGACACTTGGATACCTTGGGGACACTTTGGGGACACCCAGGGGACACTTGGGGACAATTTTGGGGACATTTTTTTGCGATTTGGGGATTTTTTTGGGGGGGATTCTGATGCATTTTTTGGGGCGTTTTGGAGGGGTTGGTGACACTTTGAGGTCACTTTTGGGACTTTTGGGGACACCTTGGGGACAATTCTAAAAATCTTAAGGACAAACCCCGAGGAATTTGGGGCGGAATTTTGGGGATTTGGTGCCAAATTTGGGGATTTTTTTGGGGGGAGAATTTTTGGGGATACAATCCTGGATCGAGGCTCTCTCCACCTCCTGCAGCTCCAGCTCCACCTGCCGGGAATACTGGCGCAAATCCACGCCCTGCAACGGCAATTTGGGGACATTTGGGGACAATTTGGGGACATTTGGGGACATTTTTAGAGACATATTTAGGGGTATTTTTGGGGATATTTCTGGGGATTTTTTGGGGATATTTTAAGGCGGGGCCACTCACGGTCTGCAGCGCCTCCTGCACCAGCGCGTCCTCCAGGTTTTCCTGGATGTGCACTGGGAAAAATGGGGACAAAATTGGGAAAATTGGAAAAAACGGAAAAAAAAAAAAAAAAAAGGATGGAATTAAAACAGCCGCCGCCCCCGCGCTGTTCAAATGGTTCCGTCCGCCTCCCTCACGCAGGCCACGCCCCCTCCCCATTGCCGGCAATGCACGCTCAGCTTGTCAATCAAACCCATATAAGGGCATGGCCGCGCCCCCTCCCCATTGCCGGCAATGGGCGCTCAGCTTGTCAATCAAACCCATATAAGGGCATGGCCGCGCCCCCTCCCCATTGCCGGCAATGGGCGCTCAGTTTGTCAATCAAACCCATATAAGGGCATGGCCGCGCCCCCTCCCCATTGCCGGCAATGGGCGCTCAGCTTGTCAATCAAACCCATATAAGGGCATGGCCGCGCCCCCTCCCCATTGCCGGCAATGGGCGCTCAGTTGTCAATCAAACCCATATAAGGGCATGGCCGCGCCCCCTCCCCATTGCCGGCAATGGGCGCTCAGCTTGTCAATCAAACCCATATAAGGGCATGGCCGCGCCCCCTCCCCATTGCCGGCAATGGGCGCTCAGCTTGTCAATCAAACCCATATAAGGGCATGGCCGCGCCCCCTCCCCATTGCCGGCAATGGGCGCTCAGTTTGTCAATCAAACCCATATAAGGCCATGGTTGCGCCTCCCCATTGCCGGCAATGGGTGCTTAGTTTGTCAATCAAACCCATATAAGGCCATGGCCGCGCCCCCTCCCCATTGCCGGCAATGCGCGCTCAGCTTGTCAATCAAACCCAAATAAGGTCATGGCCTCGCCCCTTAAAGCTTCGGGTACTTAAGCCACGCCGCGCCGCTCTGACCACGCCTATTTTTAAGAGAAGGTTCCACCCCCTCTGACTTGTCCCCGCCCGCTCATTAGGCGTTAATTAATTAGTTTTTTTAATCACCCCGCCCCTCTCACCATCCACTTCCTCCAGCTCCGCCCCTTCCAGGTCCAGCTCCGCCTCCAGCTCCGCCTCCAGCGGCGCCTCCATCGCCGCCACCTGCGGCACAACCGCTGCAGTGACTCCCTCACCCCCTCCGCCATCCCGAAAAACTCCCAAAATTCCCACAAAAATCCCCCAAAAAAAACCCCAAAACAAATCCCCGCATCCCCCAAACCTCGCCCGCTGCCGGCGCTACCTCAGTCTGCGCCGCCATCTTGTTGACGCACGGCGTGCGGGCGCGGCGCGTGACGTCACTTCCGCCTCCTTCCTTCCTACCAGCGCAGCGCCGCGGAGACCGCAGCCATGGTGAGGTCCCGGTTGAAATCCGCCATCATCGGCGTGAGGGGATGGCGGAGGGAGGCGGGAAGGGCGCAAGGAGATGGAGGCGGCGCTGAGGGAGGCGGCGGGGCTGGAATGTGGCGGCGGCGCGCGGTGATGGCGGCGGGAGAGGCGCGAATATCGGACCCCCCTCCCCTCAGGTGTCATGGCGGCCCTCGCTCCCCTCATGGCGGCCTTCACCCAAATCCCCCTCAATATCCCAAATGCCGCCAAAATTCTTGATGTCACCGATGTCCCCAAATGTCACAAGTGTCCCCCGATGTCCCCTCAGTCTCTGGTGATCCCCGAGAAGTTCCAGCACATTCTGCGAGTGCTCAACACCAACATCGACGGGCGCCGCAAGATCGCCTTCGCCATCACCGCCATCAAGGTGGCACTGAGGGGACACTTGGGGACAGTCTGGGGACACTTTCGGGACACTGAGGGGACACTTGGGGACAGTCTGGGGACAGGTTTTTAGGGACTTGGGGGCGTTTTGGAGGAATTTTGAGACTTTTTTGGGGTATTTTGGGGGGGTTGGTGACACTTTGGGGACGCTGAGGGGACGCTTTGGGAACACTTGGACGCCTTGGCGACATTGGGGACAGTTTGGGGACAGTATTTTGGCATTTGGGGACGCTTTGGGGGGATTTTCAAGTGGTTTTGGAACATTTGAGGGAGTTGGTGACACTTTGGGGACAGTTTTTAGGGATTTGGGGGCGTTTTGGGGGGATTTTGAGAGTTTTTGGCATTTTGGGGGTTGGTGGCATTTTGGGGACATTGGGACACCTCAGGGGACACTTTGGGGACAGTTTTTTGGGATTTGAGGCCGTTTTGGGGAGATTTTGATGCATTTTTTTGGCATTTTGGGGGGGTAGGGGACACTTGGGGCACTTTGGGGACACCCTGAGGGGGTCTGGGGACACCTTGGGGACATCAGGGACACCTTGGGGACAGTTTAAAGGGGGCTTGGGGACACTTTGGGGACAGCCTGAGAGGGTTGGGGACACTTTGGGGACATCAGGGACACCTTGGGGACAGTTTGAGGGGGCTGGGGACACCTTTGGGACAGTGGGGACACCTTGGGGACAACCTGAGAAGGATTGGGGACACTTTGGGGGACAATTTGAGGGGTTGGGGACATCAGGGACACCTCGGGGACAGTTTGAGGGGGCTTGGGGACACCTTGAAGGGGTTTGGGGACAGTGGTGACAACTTGGGGACATCCTGGGGGAGGTTGGGGACACCTTGGGGACACTTTGAGGTCAATGGGGACACCCTGGGGACAGTGGGGGACACTGAGGGGACACTGGGGACAGTTTGAGGGGGTTTGGGGACACCTTGGGGACAGCCTGAGGGGGTTTGGGGACACCTTGGGGACAGTGGGGACACCTTGGGGACAGCATGAGGGGGGTTAGGGACAACCTGAGGAGGATTGGGGACACTTTGGGGACAATCTGAGGGGCTTGGGGACAGTTTGAGGGGGCTGGGGACACTTTGGGGACACCTTGGGGACACCTGGAGGGGTTTGGGGACACTTTGGGGAGAGTTTGAGGGGGTTGGGGACACTTTGGGGACACCTTCAAGGGGTTTGGGGACAGTGGTGACACCTTGGGGACACTTTGAGGTCAATGGGGACACCCTGGGGACACTGGGGGACACTGAGGGGACGCTGGGGACAACCTGAGGGGGTTTAGGGACACCTTGGGGACAGTTTGAGGGGGTTTGGGGACAGTTTGAAGAGGCTTGGGGACACCTTGGGGACAGCCTGAGGGGGTTTGGGGACAGCTTGGGGACAGTGGGGACACCTTGGGGACATGTTGGGTTCAATGGGGACACCCTGGGGACACTGGGGGACACTGAGGGGACGCTGGGGACAACCTGAGGGGGTTTAGGGACACCTTGGGGACAGTTTGAAGGGGTTTGGGGACACCTTGGGGACAGCCTGAGGGGGTTTAGGGACATCTTGGGGACAGCAGGGACACCTTGGGGACAGCTGGAGAGGGTTGGGGACAACCTGAGGAGGACTGGGGACATCTTGGGGACAGCCTGAGGGGGTTTGGGGACAGTGGGGACACCCTGGGGACAGCTGGAGAGGACTGGGGACATCTTGGGGACAATCTTGGGGGCATCTTGTAGAGACACCTTAGGGACAGTTTGAGGGTGTTGGGGACAGCCTGAGGGGGGTTTGGGGACACTGAGGTGGCCTTGGGGACAGTGGGGTGGCCTTGGGGACAGCGCCCCCTGCTGTCCCCTGAGTGTCCCCGCAGTGTCCCCTGAGTGTCCCCTGTGTCCCCGCAGGGCGTGGGGCGGCGCTACGCGCACGTGGTGCTGCGCAAGGCCGACATCGACCTGACCAAGCGCGCCGGGGAGCTCACCGAGGATGAGGTGACACTTGGGGACACCTGGGGACACCTGGGGACACCCTGGGGACAGTTTGGGGACATTTTGGGGACAGTTCCAGGGGCTTTGCGGCCATTTTGAGGCGTTTTTTTGGGGCTGTTTCAGCCATTTTTGCTCCCATTCAGGCGAAGATTTGGGGAATTTTTATCCCATTTTTGGGAATTTGGATCCCATTTTTTGGGGTTTTTGTCCCTGTGGCGTTTGGGGACATTTGGGGACAGTTTTTGGGGTCACTTTGGGGACAATTCCAGGGGATTTGGGATTTTTTAGGTATTTTGGGTCATTTTTTGATGCTGTTTCAGCCACTTTTGTTGCCATTCAGGTGCAGTTTTTGGCATTTTTGATCCCATTTTTGGAATTCTGGATCCCATTTTTGGGGTTTTTGTCCTTGTGGGGTTGGGGACATTTGGGGACAGTTTTTGGGGACGTTTTTTGGGGATGATTCCAGAGAATTTTGAGCAGTTTTTGGGTATTTTGGGACTTTTTTTGGGGCTGTTTCAGCCATTTCTGCTCCCATTCAGGTGAAGATTTTGGGATTTTTTATCCCATTTTTGGGATTTTGGATCCCATTTTTTGGGGTTTTTGTCCCTGTGGGTTTGGGGACATTTGGGGACATTTTTTGAGGACACCCTGGGGACAATTCCAGGGATTTGGGGCCATTTTGGGGAATTTTGGGACATTTTTTGGGGCTGTTTCAGCCATTTCTGCTCCCATTCAGGCGAAGATTTTGGGAATTTTTATCCCATTTTTGGGATTTTGGATCCCATTTTTGGGGTTTTTGTCCTTGTGGGGTTGGGGACATTTGGGGACAGTTTTTGGGGACGTTTTTTGGGGACAATTCCAGAGAATTTTGAGCAGGTTTTGGGTATTTTGGGACTTTTTTTGGGGCTGTTTCAGACATTTCTGCTCCCATTCAGGCGAAGATTTTGGGAATTTTTATTCCATTCTTGGGATTTGTGTCCCCATAGAGTTTGGGGACACTTGGGGACAGTTTTTGGGGTCACTTTGGGGACAATTCCAGGGAATTTGGGATTTTTTTGGGATCTTTTGGGTCATTTTTTGATGCTGTTTCAGCCACTTTTGCTGTGATTCAGGTGCAGATTTTGGGATTTTGGTTCCCATTTTTGGAATTCTGGATCCCATGTTTTGGGTTTTTGTCCCTGTGAGGTTGGGGACATTTGGGGACAGTTTTTGGGGACGTTTTTTGGGGACAATTCCAGAGAATTTTGAGCAGGTTTTGGGTGATTTGGGTCATTTTTTGGGGCTGTTCCAGCCATTTTTGCTCCCATTCAGGTGCAGTTTTTGGAATTCTGGATCCCATTTTTGGGGTTTTTGTCCTTGTGGGTTTGGGGACATTTGGGGACAGTTTTTGGGGGCACTTTCGGGATAATTCCAGGGGTTTGGAAATTTTTTTTAATATTTTGAGTCATTTTTTGGTGCTGTTTCAGCCATTTTTGCTGCCATTCAGGTGCAATTTTTGGCATTTTTGATCCAAATTTTGGGATTTGTGTCCCCATGGGGTTTGGGGACACTTGGGGACAGTTTTTGGGGACAATTCCAGGGGATTTGGGGCCATTTTGGGGTATTTTGGGTCATTTTTTGATGCTGTTTCAGCCACTTTTGTTGCCATGCAGGTGCAGATTTTGGGAATTTTTATCCCATTTTTGGAATTCTGGATCCCATTTTTGGGATTTGTGTCCCTGTGGGGTTGGGGACATTTGGGGACAGTTTTTGGGGACGTTTTTTGGGGACAATTCCAGAGAATTTTGAGCAGTTTTTGGGTATTTTGGGACATTTTTTGATGCTGTTTCAGCCATTTTTGCTCCCATTCAGGTGCAGATTTTGGAATTCTGGATCCCATTTTTGGGATTTTTGTCCCTGTGGGTTTGGGGACATTTGGGGACATTTTTTGGGGACAATTCTAGGGGATTTAGGATATTTTTATGGATGTTTCAGGGCATTTTTGGGTGATTTTGGGGCATTTTTTGATGCTGTTTCAGCCATTTTTGCTCCCATTCAGGTGCAGTTTTTGGGATTTTTGATCCAAATTTTAGGATTTGTGTCCCCGTGGGGTTTGGGGACATTTTTTGGGGACACCTTGGGGACAATTCCAGGGGATTTGGCATTTTTTGGGAGTAGTTTGGGTCATTTTTTGGTGCTGTTTCAGCCATTTTTGTTCCCATTCAGGTGCAATTTTTGGGATTTTTATCCCAATTTTTGGGATTTGTGTCCCCGTGGGGTTTGGGGACATTTGGGGACAGTTTTTAGGGACACCTTGGGGACAATTCCAGGGATTTGGGGCCATTTTGGGGTATTTTGGGTCATTTTTTGATGCTGTTTCAGCCATTTTTGCTGTGACTCAGGTGCAGATTTCGGGGTTTTGGATCCCATTTTTGGGGTTTTGGTTCCCATTTTGGGGTTTTTGTCCTTGTGGGGTTGGGGACATTTGGGGACAGTTTTTGGGGACACCTTGGGGACAATTCCAGGGGATTTGGGGCCATTTTGGGGAATTTTGGGACATTTTTTGATGCTGTTTTAGCCATTTTTGCTGCGATTCAGGTGCAGTTTTTGGGGTTTTGGTTCCCATTTTTGGGATTTTGGATCCCATTTTTGGGATTTGTGTCCCCATGGGGTTTGGGGACATTTGGGGACATTTTTTGGGGACAATTCCAGGGGATTTGGCATTTTTTGTGAGTATTTTGGGTCATTTTTTGGTGCTGTTTCAGCCATTTTTGCTGCCATTCAGGTGCAGTTTTTGGGATTTTGGATCCAAATTTTGAGATTTGTGTCCCTGTGGGGTTTGAGGACATTTGGGGACAGTTTTTGGGGACGTTTTTTGGGGACAATTCCAGAGAATTTTGAGCAGTTTTTGGGTATTTTGGGACATTTTTTGGTGCTGTTTCAGCCATTTTTGCTCCCATTCAGGTGCAGATTTTGGGATTTTGGCTCCCATTTTTGGGATTTTGGATCCCATTTCTGGGATTTGTGTCCTTGTGGGGTTGGGGACATTTGGGGACAGTTTTTGGGGACACCTTGGGGACAATCAGAGGGGATTTGGCATTTTTTGTGAGTATTTTGGGTCATTTTTTGGTGCTGTTTCAGCCATTTTTGCTGCCATTCAGGTGCAATTTTTGGGAATTTGGATCCCATTTCTGGGATTTGTGTCCCTGTGGCGTTTGGGGACATTTGGGGACATTTTTTGGGGTCACTTTGGGGACAATTCCAGGGGATTTGGGATTTTTTGGGTGATTTTGGGTCATTTTTTGGTGCTGTTTCAGCCATTTTTGCTGTGACTCAGGTGCAGTTTTTGGGATTTTGGTTCCCATTTTTGGAATTCTGGATCCCATTTTGGGGTTTTTGTCCCTGTGGGGTTGGGGACATTTGGGGACAGTTTTTGGGGACCTTTTTGGGGACAATTCCAGAGAATTTTGAGCAGGTTTTGGGTATTTTGGGACTTTTTTTGGGGCTGTTTCAGCCGTTTTTGCTCCCATTCAGGCGAAGATTTTGGGATTTTTTATTCTGTTCTTGGGATTTGTGTCCCTATAGGGTTTGGGGACATTTGGGGACATTTTTTGGGGGCACCTTGGGGACAATTCCAGGGGATTTGGGGCCATTTTGGGGAATTTTGGGACATTTTTTGGGGCTATTTCCGCCATTTTTGCTGCCATTCAGGTGCAGTTTTTGGGATTTTGGTTCCCATTTTTGGGTTTTTGTCCTTGTGGGGTTGGGGACATTTGGGGACAGTTTTTGGGGACGATTCCAGAGAATTTTGAGCAGGATTTGGGTATTTTGGGTCATTTTTTGGTGCTGTTTCAGCCATTTTTGCTGCCATTCAGGTGCAGTTTTTGGGATTTTTGATCCAAATTTTAGGATTTGTGTCCCCATGGCGTTTGGGGACACTTGGGGACAGTTTTTGGGGTCACTTTGGGGACAATTCCAGGGGTTTGGGGATTTTTTTGGGGATATTTTGGGTCATTTTTTGATGCTGTTTCAGCCATTTTTGCTGCGACTCAGGTACAGTTTTTGTGATTTTGGCTCCCATTTTTGGGGTGTGTGTCCCCACGGGGTTTGGGGACATTTGGGGACACTTTTGGGGCCAGCTGTGTGTGTCCCCAGGTGGAGAGGGTGATCACCATCATGCAGAACCCCCGGCAGTACAAGATCCCCGACTGGTTCCTCAACAGGCAGAAGGACGTCAAGGACGGCAAATACTCCCAGGTGGGGCCCACAACATCCCATAATATCCACACAGCATCCACAAACAACCCCAAAAGTGTCCCCTGACATCCCAAAGTGTCCCCAGATATCCCGAAAATATCCCAAAGTGTTCCCAAATATCCCCAGAACAGCCCATAATATCCACAAATATCCCAAAAACGTCTCCTGATATCTCAAAGTATCCCATAATATCTTCAGGTATCCCCAAAATATTCCAAAGTGTCCCAAAATATCCCAAAATGCCCCAAAATGTTCCAAAATGTCCCCAAAAATATCCCAAAGTGTCATCAAAATATCCCAGAACATCCCAAAATATCCTTTAAATGTCCCAAAATTGTCCCAAAAATATCCCAAAATATCCCAAAATGTCCCCAAATATCCCAAAATATTTCTAAATATCCTCAAAACATCCCATAATATCCCCAAAACATCCACAAATATCCCAAAAACGTCCCCTGATATTCCAAAGTATCCCATAATATCCCCAGGTATCCCCAAAATATTCCAAAGTGTCCCAAAATGTCCCAAAATATCCCCAAAATATCCCAAAATATTCCCAAATATCCCAAAATGCCCCAAAATATCCCCAAAATGTCCCCAAAAATATCCCAAAGTATCATCAAAATGTCCCAGAACATCCCAAAATATGCTTAAAATGTCCCAAAATGTTCCTAAAAGATCTCAAAATGTCCCAAAATGTCTCAAAATGTCCCCAAATGTCCCCAAATATTCCCAAAATATTCCCAAATATTCTCAAAACATCCCATAATATCCCCAAAATATCCACAAATATCCCAAAAACGTCCCCTGATATCCCAAAGTATCCCATAATATCCCCAGGTATCCCTAAAATATTCCAAATGTCCCAAAATGTCTCAAAATGTCCCAAAATATCCCAAAATATTCCCAAAATATCCCAAAATATTCATAAATATCCCAAAAATGCCCCAAAATGTCCCCAAAAATATCCCAAAGTATCATCAAAATGTCCCAGAACATCCCAAAATATCCTTAAAATGTCCCAAAATTGTCCCAAAAATATCCCAAAATGTCCCTAAAATGTCCCAAAAATATCCCAAAATGTCCTAAAAATGTCCCAAAATGTCCCTAAAATGTCCCAAAATATCCCAAAATGTCCCAAAAATGTCCCCAAAATATTCCCAAATAGCCCCAATTATCCCAAAATGCCCCCAAAAAATCCCAAAAATGTCCCAAAATATCCCAACAATGTCCCAAAATATCCCAACAATGTCCCAAAATATCCCAAAAATGTCCCAAAATGTCCCTAAAATATCCCAAAATATCCCAAAATGTCCCAAAAATGTCCCCAAAATATTCCCAAATATCCCAAATTATTCCAAAATGCCCCCAGAATATCCTAAAGTGTCCCAAAATATCCCCAGAATGTCCCAAAACGTCCCCAAAATTATCCCAAAGTATTATCCAAATATCCCAAAATATCCCAAAAATGTCCCAAAATGTCCCTAAAATATCCCAAAATGTCCCCAAAATGTTCCAAAAATGTCCCTAAAAAATCCCAAATTGTCCCAAAAAAATCCCAGAAATGTTCCAAAATACTCCAAAATGTCCCAAAATCTCCCAGAATATCCCAGAAATGTCCCAAAATATCCCAAAAATGTCCAAAATGTCCCTAAAATATCCCAAAAATGTCCCAAAAAATCTCAAAAATGTCCCAAAATACTCCAAAATGCCCCAAAATCTCCCCAAATTTTCCCCATTTTTCCCCAATTTTCTTCCCTTTTACCCCATTTTTTCCCTCTTTTTTCTCCCAATTTTCCCTCAATTTTCTTCCCAATTTCCCAATTTTCTCCCCATTTTTCCCAATTTCCTCTACAACTTTTCCCCCAATTTTTCCCATTTTTCTCCCCCTTCCTCCTCCAAAATTTCCTGTTTTCCCCCCAATTTTTTCCCAATTTTCTCCCCATTTTCCCCCCAAATTTTTTTCCCAAATTCCCCACATTTTTCCCAATTTTCCTCCCCATTTTCCCAATTCCCTCTCCAATTTTCCCATTTTTCTCCCCCTTTTCCCTCCAATTTTTTTCCCTTGTTTTTCCCAATTTTTCCTCACTTTTCCAAATTTTTTTCCCAAATTCTTCAAATTTTTCCCAATATCCCATTTTCCCAATTTCCCTCCCCATTTTTCCCAATTCCCTCTCCAATTTTCCCCCCAATTTTCCCATTTTTCTCCCCCTTTTTCCCCCAAATTTTCCTGTTCTTCCCCCCATTTTTCCTCTTTTCCAATTTCCTATTTTCCCCAAATTCCCCAAATTTTTTCCCAGTTTCCCATTTTTTCCCAATTTCTCCCCCAATTTTTCCCAATTTTCTCCCCATTTTCCCCCCAAATTTTTTCCCAAATTCCCCAATTTTCTCCCCGTTTTCCCCCCAAATTTTTCCCAAATTCCCCATTTTTCTCCCCGTTTTCCCCCCAATTTTTTCCCAAATTCCCCAATTTCTCCCCCAATTTTCCCCATTTTTCTCCCCGTTTTCCCCAAATTCCCAAATTCTTCCCTGTTTTCCCCCCAATTTTTTTCCCAAATTCCCCAATTTTTTCCCTGTTTTCCCCCCAATTTTCTCCCTGTTTCCCCCAATTTTTTTCCCAAATTCCCCAATTTTTCCCCAATTTTCCCCATTTTTCTCCCCATTTTCCCCCCAAATTTTTTCCCAAATTCCCCAATTTTATCCCCGTTTTCCCCCCAAATTTTTTCCCAAATTCCCCATTTTTCTCCCCGTTTTCCCCCCAAATTTTTTCCCAAATTCCCCAATTTCTCCCCCATTTTCCCCATTTTTTCTCCCGTTTTCCCAAATTCCCCAATTCTTCCCTGTTTTCCCCCAAATTTTTTCCCAAATTCCCCAATTTTTCCCCCAATTTTCCCCAATTATCTCCCCCGTTCCCCAATTTTTTTCAATTTCCCCATTTTCTCCCATTTTCCCCATTTTTTTCCCAAATTCCCCAATTTTTATTCCCAAATTCCCCAATTTTTTCCCCAATTTTCCCCAAATTCCCAATTTTTCCCAATTCCCCATTTTCCCCCAGGTTCTGGCCAATGGTTTGGACAACAAGCTGCGCGAGGACCTGGAGCGGCTGAAGAAGATCCGCGCCCACCGCGGCCTGCGCCACTTCTGGGGGTAAAAAACACCAAAATTCACCAACATTCACCAAAATTCACCAAAATTTGGGCAAATCCCAAACACCCCCTGCAGCTCCTCCCTCCTTCATTTCCCATTTCCCATTTTCCCAAACACCCCCTGCAGCTCCTCCCTCCTTCATTTCCCATTTTCCCACTTTTCCCCTCATTTTCCCTCTTCTCTCACTTCTTCCTCATTTTTTTCCATTTTTTTCCCCAATTTTTCTCTTTTTTTTCCCCTTTTTCCCCTCATTTTTCCTGAATTTTCCCCTCCATTTTTCTCAGATTTTCCCTCATTTTTTCCTCCTTTTTCCCCCCAATTTTCCCCATTTTTTCCCTCTATTTTTCCCATTTTTTCCCCAATTTTTCTCTTTTTTTCTCCTTTTTCTCCCTTTTTTCCCCTCATTTTTCCCCAAATTCCCCCTCATTTTTCCCAATTTTCCCCTCATATTTTTTCCCCACTTTTCCACTCATTTTTCCATTTCTCCTCCTTTTTTCCCAATTTCTCCTCCATTTCTCCCAATTTTTCCCTCAATTTTCCCAATTTCCTCCTCATTTTTTCCTCCTTTTTCCCCTCCATTTTTGTCCAATTTTCCCACTTTTTCCCTCATTTTTTCCCTTTTTTTTCCCAGTTTTCCCCTCATTTTTTTCTCAGATTTTCTCTCATTTTTCCCATTTTTCCCAGTTTTTCCCTCTATTATTTTCCATTTTCCCACTTCTCCCCTCATTTTCCCTCTTCTCTCACTTCTTCCTCTTTTTTTTCCATTTTTTTCCCCAATTTTTCTCTTTTTTTTCCCCTTTTTCCCCTCATTTTTCCTGAATTTTCCCCTCCATTTTTCTCAGATTTTCCCTCATTTTTTCCTCTTTTTCCCCCCCCAATTTTCCTCATTTTTCCCTCATTTTTTTCTATTTTTTCCCCAATTTTTCTCTTTTTTTCTCTTTTTTCCCCCTCCTTTTCCCCTCATTTTTCCCCAATATCCCCTTCATTTTTCCCAATTTTCCCTAATTTTTTTCCCCAGTTTTTCTCCATTTTTCCTCCTTTTTTTTCCAATTTTCCCTCCATTTTCCCAATTTCCTCCTCATTTTTCCCTCCTTTTTCCCCTCCATTTTTGTCCAATTTTCCCACTTTTTCCCTCATTTTCCCCCCTCCATTTTTCCCAGTTTCCCCCTCATTTCCCCCCTTTTATTCTCATTTTTTCCTTCTTTTCCCTCCATTTTTCTCAGTTTTTTCCTCCAATTTTCCCCCTCAATTTTTCCCATTTTTTCCCAATTTTCCCCTCCTTTTTTCCCATTTTTACCCTCATTTCCCCCCTTTTATTCTCAATTTTCCCTATTTTCTCCTCCATTTTTCCCAGTTTTCCCCTCATTTTTTCCTCCATTTTCCCCCAATTTTCCTCTCCTTTTTTCCCCTTTTTTCCCATTTTTCCCCTCATTTCCCCCCTTTTATTCTCATTTTTTCCCTATTTTCTTCTCCATTTTTCCCAATTTTCCCCTCATTTTTTCCTCCTTTTCCCCCCTTTTTTCCCCATTTTTCCCCCAAAATCCCACTCAACCACTTCCAAAAAAAACCTCCAAAATCTTTATTCCCCAAACCCTTGGAATTTTGGGGTGAAAAGTGAATTTTGGGTGTTTTTTTTGTTTGCAGGTTGAGGGTGAGGGGGCAGCACACGAAAACCACCGGGCGCCGAGGCAGGACCGTGGGAGTGTCCAAGAAAAAGTGAGGAGAAAAATGGGAAATTTGGGAAAATTGTGGATTTTTGGGAATAAAAATTTTGGAGGTTTTTTTGGGAGTGAGTGAGTGGGTTTTTTTGGGGGAAATTGGGGGAAAATGGGAAAATTAAGGGGAAAAAATGGGGGGGAAAAGAAGAAAAAAATGGGAAAATTGGGAAAAAATGAAAGGAAAAATAAGGAGAAAAAAGAAAAAAATGGGAAAATGGAGGGGGAAAATTGGGGGAAGAAAAGGGAAAAAATGGGGGAAAAAAGGGAAAAAAAGAGGGGAAAACTGGGAGAAATGAAAGGGGGAAGTTGGGAAAAAAGAGGGAAAAAAAGGGAAAAAAATGGAAAAAGAGGAGGAAAAACTGGGAAAAAGGAAAGAAAAAATGAGGAGGAAAAAATGGGAAATTTGGGAAAATTGTGATTTTTGGGAATAAAAATTTTGGAGGTTTTTTTGGGAGTGAGTGAGTGGGTTTTTTTGGGGGAAATTGGGGAAAAAGAGGGGGAAAAAAGAAGAAAAAAATGGGGAAAATTGGGAAAAAAATGAGGGGAAAAATAAGGGGAAAAAAGAAAAAAAATGGGAAAATTTGAGGGAAAAAAGGAAAGGGAAATTGGGGAAAAAAAGGGAAAAAATGGGGAAAATTGGAAAAAAATGAGGGGATAACTGGGAATAATGAAAGGGGGAAATTGGGAAAAAAAGTGAGGAAAAAAAAGGGAAAAAATGAGATGAAAATTGGGAAAAGAGGAGGAAAAATTGGGAAAAAAGGAAAGAAAAAATGAGGAGAAAAAATGGGAAATTTGGGAAAATTGTGGATTTTTGGGAATAAAAATTTTGGAGGTTTTTTTGGGAGTGAGTGAGTGGGTTTTTTGGGGGGGAAATTGGGGGAAATGAGGGGGAAAAAGAAGGAAAAAATGGGAAAATTGAGGGAAAAATAAGGGGAAAAATAAGGGGAAAAAAGAAAAAAAATGGGAAAATGGAGGGGAAAAATGAGGGGAAAATTGGGGGGAAAAAAAGGGAAAAAATGGGGAAAATTGGAAAAAAAATGAGGGGAAAACTGGGAAAAATGAAAGGGGGAAATTGGGAAAAAAAGAGGAAAAAAAGGGAAAAAAATGGAAAAAAAGGATAAAAATTGGGAAAGGAGGAGGAAAAAGTGGGGAAAAAGGAAAGAAAAAATTAGGAAAAATGGAAAATTTGGGAAAATTGGGATTTTTGGGAATAAAAATTTTGGAAGTTTTTTTGGGAGTGAGTGAGTGGGTTTTTTTGGGGAGAAATTGGGGGAAATGAGGGGGAAAAAGAAGGAAAAAATGAGAAAATTGAGGGGAAAAATGAGGGGAAAAAAGAAGGAAAAATTGGGAAAATTGGGAAAAAATGAGGGGGAAAATAAGGGGAAAAAAGAAAAAAATGGGAAAAATTGGGGGAAAAATGAGGGGGAAATTGGGGGAAAAAGGGAAAAAATGGGGAAAATTGGGAAAAAAATGAGGGGAAAACTGGGAAAAAAGGAAAGAAAAATGAGGAGGAAAAAATGGGAAATTTGGGAAAATTGTGATTTTTGGGAATAAAAATTTTGGAGTTTTTTTGGGAGTGAGTGAGTGGGTTTTTTTGGGGGGAAATTGGGGAAAATGAGGGGGAAAAAGAAGGAAAAAATGGGAAAATTAAAGGGAAAAAATGAGGGGAAAAGAAGAAAAAATTGGGAAAATTGGGGAAAAATGAGGGGGAAAAATAAGGGGAAAAAAGAACAAAATGGGAAAAATTGAGGGGGAAAAAGGAGGGGATAATTGGGGGAAAAAAAGGGAAAAAATGGGGAAAATTGGATAAAAATCAGGGGAGAACTGGGAAAAATGAAAGGAGGAAATTGGGAAAAAAGAGGAAAAAAAAGAGAAAAAAAATGGAAAAAAAAGGATAAAAATTGGAAAAAGAGGAGAAAAAACTGGGAGAAAATGAAAGAAAAAATAAGGAGAAAAAATGGGAAATTGGGAAAATTGTGATTTTTGGGAATAAAAATTTTGGAAGTTTTTTTGGGAGTGAGTGAGTGGGTTTTTTTGGGGGGAAATTGGGGGAAATGAGGGGGGAAAATGGGAAAATTAAAGGGAAAAAATGGGGGAAAAATGAGGGTAAAACTGGGAAAAATGGAGGGAAAAATGGGGAAAAAAGAGGAAAAAAAGGGAAAAAATGAGATGAAAATTGGGAAAAGAGGAGGAAAAACTGGGAAAAAAGGAAAGAAAAAAAGGAGAAAAAATGGGAAATTTGGGGAAATTGTGGATTTTTGGGAATAAAAATTTTGGAAGTTTTTTTTGGGGAGTGAGTGAGTGGGTTTTTTGGGGGGAAATTGGAGGAAATGAGGGTGAAAAAGAAGGAAAAAATTACAAAAATTGAGGGAAAAAATGAGGGGAAAAAAGAAGGAAAAATGGGGAAAATTGGGAAAAAATGAGGGGAAAAATAAGGGGAAAAAAGAAAAAAATGGGAAAATTTGAGGGGGAAAAATGAGGGGATAATTGGGGGAAAAAAAGGGAAAAAATGGGGAAAATTGGAAAAAAATGAGGGGAAAACGGAAAAATGAAAGGAGGAAATTGGGAAAAAAGAGGAAAAAAAAGGGAAAAAAATGGAAAAAAAAGGATAAAAATTGGGGAAGGAGGAGGAAAAACTGGGAAAAAAGGAAAGAAAAATGAGGAGAAAAAATGGGAAATTTGGGAAAATTGTGATTTCTGGGAATAAAAATTTTGGAGGTTTTTTTGGGAGTGAGTGAGTGGGTTTTTTTGGGGGGAAATTGGGGGAATGAGGGGGAAAAAGGAGAAAAAAAAATGGGAAAATTGGACAAAAATGGAGGGGAAAAAGGAGGAAAAAATGAGGAGGAAATTGGGAAAAATTGGGAGAAATGGAGGGAAAATTGGGAAAAAAGGAGGGGAAAAAGGAGGAAGAAAAGGAGGGAAAAATTAGGGGGAAATTGGGAAAATTGTGGGAAAAATGGAGGAGAAATTTGGGTAAAATGAGAGGAAAAAATGGGGGGAAACTGGAAAAATGAGTGGAAAACTGGGGAAAAAAAATGAGGGGAAATTGGAAAAAATGGAGGGAAAGGAGGGGAAAATTGGGAAAAAAAGGAAGAAAATGATGGGAAAAACAGAAAAAAGGGAGGAAAAATGAAGGAAAATCTGAGAAAAATGGAGGGGAAAAGGAGGGGGAAAAAGGAGAAAAAAAGAGAAAAATTGGGGGAAAAATGGGAAAAAAATGAGGAAGAACTGAGAAAAGGGAAAATGAGGGAGAAGTGGGAAAATGGAAAAATAAAAGAGGGAAAAACTGGGAAAAATGAGAGAAAATCTGAGAAAAAGGGAGGGGAAAAGTGGGGGGAAAAAAGAAAAAAAAAAGAAAAAAATGAAAAATGAGGGGGGAAAGGGAAAAATGAGGGGAAGAAATTGGGAAAGTTGGGGAAAAAGGAGGAAAAAAATAAGGGAAAATCTGAGGAAAAATGAGGGGGAAATTGGGATGAGAAGGAGAAAAAAATGATGGAAAAACCAGGAAAAAAGGAGGAAAACTGGGGGGAAAGGAAAAAATAGAAAAAAACAAGAAAAAA
>JAREIS010000925.1:0-22900 GCA_030060385.1 Muscicapa striata striata
GGAAAATGGCCAGTGTTCATATCCAGGATAATTGGCCTTGGGACTGGGCGTCTGACAGCTAAAATTCCGAAGGGATCAGGATTTCTCCTAGATTAAAGATCCCACCACTTAGAATCCTGGCTGCTATTGGAGAGACCAACACTACCTCCAAACCAGTATTAAGAAACTGGGAGGGTGTGGGTTTTTCCAGCGGGAAACTGGCCAATGATCGTATCCAGGGTAATTGGCCTGAGACTGGGCGTCTGACAGCTAAAATTCGGAATGGATCAGGATTTCTCCCAGACTAAAGATGCCACCACTGAGAATACTGGCTACTATTGGAGTGACCAACACTACCTCTAAACTGGTAAAAAGAAACTGGGAGGGTGTGTTTTTTTCCGAGGGAAAATGGCCAGTGTTCATATCCAGGATAATTGGCCTGAGACTGGGCGTCTGACAGCTAAAATTCCGAAGGGATCAGGATTTCTCCCAGATTAAAGATCCCACCACTTAGAATCCTGGCTACTATTGGTGAGACCAACACTACCTCCAAATTGGTGTAAAGAAACTGGGAGGGTGTGGTTTTTTTCAGAGGGAAAATGGCCAATGTTCCTTTCCAGGGACCTTGGCCTGAGACTGGGCGTCTGACAGCTCAAATTCCGAATGGATCAGAATTTCTCCTAGACTAAAGATGCCACCAGTTAGAACCCTGGCTACTATTGAAGAGACTGTATCTTCCTCCGAAATGGTATTATGAAACCGGGAGGGTGTGGTTTTTTTTAGAGGGAAAATTGCCAATGTTCATATCCAGGGCCCTTGGCCTCAGACTGGTCGTCTGAAACCTCTAATTCCGAAGGAATCAGGATTTCTCCCAGACTAATACTGCCACCACTGAGAACCCTGGCTGTTCATGGCGTGCCAAAAGCCTCCTCTAAATGGATATTACAAAAGTGGTGAGGTGATCTTTATTTCACAGAGAAATAGGCCCTTCTTTGCATGCAGGGGCATGGTCCTGAGACTGGGCTTCGGCGTGTTAAATTCCAAACATAATGTTTTCTCGCAGACTAAAAATGCCAGCAGTTAGAAGCCTGGTTACTTTTGGAGAGACCAACACTACCTCCAAACTGGTATTAAGAAACTGGGAGGGTGTGTTTTTTTTCAGAGGGAAAATGGCCCATGTTCGTAGCAAGGGCAATTGGCCTGAGACTGGGTGTCTGACATCTAAAATTCCGAAATGATCAGGATTTCTCCCAGACTAAAGATGCCACCCCTTAGAATACTGGCTACTTTTGGAGATACCATGACTTCCTAAAAAGTTCTTTTAAGAAACTGGGAGGGTGTGTTTTTTTTCAGAGGGAAAATGGCCAATGTTCGTATCCAGGGTAATTGGCCTAAGACTGGCGTCTGACAGCTAAAATTCGGAATGCATCAGGATTTCTCCCAGACTAAAGATCCCACCACGTAGAATCCTGGCTACTATTGGAGAGACCAACACTACCTCCAAACTGGTATAAAGAAACTGGGAGGGTGTGGTTTTTTTCAGAGGGAAAATTGCCAATGTTCTTATCCAGGGACCTTGGCCTGAGACTGGGCGTCAGACAGCTCAAATTCTAAAGGGATCAAGATTTCTCCTAGACTAAAGATGCCACCAGTTAGAACCCTGGCTACTTTTGAAGAGACTGTATCTTCCTCCGAAATGGTATTAAGAAACCGGGAGGGTGTGGTTTTACACAGAGGGAAAATTGCCAATGTTCATATCCAGGGCCCTTGGCCTGAGACTTGTCGTCTGAAACCTCAAATTCCGAAGGAATCAGGATTTCTCCCAGACTAATACTGGCACCACTGAGAACCCTGGCTGTTCACGGCGTGCCAAAAGCCTCCTCTAAATGGATATTACAAAAGTGGTGAGGTGATCTTTATTTCACAGAGAAATAGGCCCCTCGTTGCATGCAGGGGCATGGTACTGAGACTGGGCTTTGTCGTGCTAAAATTCCAAACCTAATGTTTTCTCGCAGACTAAAAATGCCAGCAGTTAGAAGCCTGGTTACTTTTGGAGAGACCAACACTACCTCCAAACTGGAATTAAGAAACAGGGAGGGTGTGGTTTTTTTCAGAGGGAAATTGGCCAATGTTCCTTTCCAGGAACCTTGGCCTGAGACTGGGCGTCTGACAGCTCAAATTCCGAATGGATCAGGATTTCTCCTAGACTAAAGATCCCACCACTTAGAATGCCTGGCTACTTTTGAAGACCAACATCTTCCTCCAAACTGGTATTAAGAAACTGGGAGGGTGTGGTTTTACACAGAGGGAAATTGGCCAATGTTCCTTTCCAGGGACCTTGGCCTGAGACTGGGCGTCTGAAACCTCAAATTCCGAAGGAATCAGGATTTCTCCCATACTAATACTGCCACCACTGAGAACCCTGGCTGTTCATGGAGTGCCAAAAGCCTCCTCTAAATGGATATTTCAAAAGTGGTGAAGTGATCTTTATTTCACAGAGAAATAGGCCCTTCGTTGCATGCAGGGGCATGGTCCTGAGACTGGGCTTCGGCGTGCTAAAATTCCAAACCTAATGTTTTCTCGCAAACTAAAAATGCCAGCAGTTAGAAGCCTGGTTACTTTTGGAGAGACCAACACTACCTCCAAACTGGAATTAAGAAACTGGGAGGGTGTGGTTTTTTTCAGAGGGAAAATGGCCAGTGTTCATATCCAGGATAATTGGCCTGAGACTGGGCGTCTGACAGCTAAAATTCCAAAGGGATCAGGATTTCTCCTAGATTAAAGATCCCACCACTTAGAATGCTGGCTACTATTGGTTAGACCAACACTACCTCCAAACTGGTATAAAGAAACTGGGAGGGTGTGGTTTTTTTCAGAGGGAAAATGCCCGATGTTCCTTTCCAGGGACCTTGGCCTGAGACTGGGCGTCTGACAGCTCAAATTCCAAAGGGATCAGGATTTCTCCTAGACTAAAGATGCCACCAGTTAGAACCCTGGCTACTTTTGAAGAGACTGTATCTTCCTCCTAAATGGTATTAAGAAACCGGGAGGGTGTGGTTTTACACAGAGGGAAAATTGCCAATGTTCATATCCAGGGCCCTTGGCCTGAGATTGGTCGTCTGAAACCTCAAATTCCGAAGGAATCAGGATTTCTCCCATACTAATATGTGCCACCACTGAGAACCCTGGCTGTTCTTGGAGTGCCAAAATTCTCCTCTAAATGGATCTTACAAAAGTGGTGAGGTGATCTTTATTTCACAGAGAAATAGGCCCTTCTTTGCATGCAGGGTCATGGTCCTGAGACTGGGCTTTGGCGTGCTAAAATTCCAAACCTAATGTTTTCTCGCAGACTAAAAATGCCAGCAGTTAGAAGCCTGGTTACTTTTGGAGAGACCAACACTACCGCCAAACTGGTATTAAGAAACTGGGAGGGTGTGGTTTTTTTCAGAGGGAAAATGGCCCATGTTCGTAGCAAGGGCAATTGGCGTGAGACTGGGTGTCTGACAGTTAAAATTCCGAAAGGATCAGGATTTCTCCCAGATTAAAGATGCCACCCCTTAGAACCTTAGCTCCTGTTGCAGATAAAATGTCTTCCTCCAAACTGGTATTAAGAAACTGGGAGGATGTGTTTTTTTTTCATTGGGAAATTGGCCAATGATCGTATGCAGGTTAATTGGTCTGAGACTGGCGTCTGACAGCTAAAATTCGGAATGGATCAGGATTTCTCCCAGACTAAAGATCCCACCACGTAGAATCCTTGCTACTATTGGAGAGACCAACACTACCTCCAAACTGGTGTAAAGAAACTGGGAGTGTGTGGTTTTTTTCAGAGGGAAAATGGCCAATGTTCCTTTCCAGGGACCTTGGCCTGAGACTGGGCGTCTGACAGCTAAAATTCGAAAGGGATCAGGATTTCTCCTAGTCTAAAGATGCCACCAGTTAGAACCCTGGCTACTTTTGAAGAGACTGTATCTTCCTCCTAAATGGTATTAAGAAACTGGGAGGGTGTGGTTTTACACAGAGGGAAAATTGCCAATGTTCATATCCAGGGCCCTTGGCCTGAGACTGGGCGTCTGAAACCTCAAATTCCGAAGGAATCAGGATTTCTCCCAGACTAAAACTGCCACCACTGAGAACCCTGGCTGTTCATGGCATGGCAAAAGCCTCCTCTAAATGGATATTACAAAAGTGGTGAAGTGATCTTTTTTTCACAGAGAAATAGGCCCCTCGTTGCATGCAGGGGCATGGTCCTGAGACTGGGCATTGGCGTGCGAAAGTTCCAAACCTAATGTTTTCTCGCAGACTAAAAATGCCAGCAGTTAGAAGCCTGGTTACTTTTGGAGAGACCAACACTACCTCCAAACTGGAATTAAGAAACTGGGAGGGTGTGTTTTTTTTTGAGAGGGAAATTGGCCAATTTTCCTTTCCAGGGACCTTGGCCTGAGACTGGGCGTCTGACATCTAAAATTCCGGAATGATCAGGATTTCTCCCAGACTAAAGATGCCACCCCTTAGAATACTGGCTACTTTTGGAGATACAATGACTTCCTAAAAACTTCTTTTAAGAAACTGGGAGGGTGTGATTTTTTTCCGAGGGAAAATGGCCAGTGTTCATATCCAGGATAATTGGCCTGAGACTGGGTGTCTGACAGCTAAAATTCCGAAGGGATCAGGATTTCTCCCAGATTAAAGATCCCACCACTTAGAATCCTGGCTACTATTGGTGAGACCAACACTACCTCCAAACTGGTATTAAGAAACTGGGAGGGTGTGGTTTTTTTCAGAGGGAAAATGGCCAATGTTCCTTTCCAGGGACCTTGGCCTGAGACTGGGCGTCTGACAGCTCAAATTCCGAATGGTCAGGATTTCTCCTAGACTAAAAATGCCACCAGTTAGAACCCTGGCTACTATTGAAGAGACTGTATCTTCCTCCGAAATGGTATTAAGAAACCGGGAGGGTGTGTTTTTTTTCAGAGGGAAAATTGCCAATGTTCATATCCAGGGCCCTTGGCCTGAGACTGGTCGTCTGAAACCTCAAATTCCGAAGGAATCAGGATTTCTCCCAGACTAATACTGCCACCACTGAGAACCCTGGCTGTTCATGGCATGGCAAAAGCCTCCTCTAAATGGATATTACAAAAGTGGTGAGGTGATCTTTATTTCACAGAGAAATAGGCCCTTCTTTGCATGCAGGGGCATGGTCCTGAGACTGGGCTTCGGCGTGTTAAATTCCAAACCTAATGTTTTCTCGCAGACTAAAAATGCCAGCAGTTAGAAGCCTGGTTACTTTTGGAGAGACCAACACTACCTCCAAACTGGTATTAAGAAACTGGGAGGGTGTGGTTTTTCAGAGGGAAAATGGCCCATGTTCGTAGCAAGGGCAATTGGCCTGAGACTGGGTGTCTGACATTTAAAATTCCGAAATGATCAGGATTTCTCCCAGACTAAAGATGCGACCCCTTAGAATACTGGCTACTTTTGGAGATACAATGACTTCCTAAAAAGTTCTTTTAAGAAACTGGGAGGGTGTGTTTTTTCAGAGGGAAAATGGCCAATGATCGTATCCAGGGTAATTGGCCTAAGACTGGCGTTTGACAGCTAAAATTGAATGCATCAGGATTTCTCCCAGACTAAAGATCCCACCACGTAGAATCCTGGCTACTATTGGAGAGACCAACACTACCTCCAAACTGGTATAAAGAAACTGGGAGGTTGTGGTTTTTTCAGAGGGAAAATGGCCAATGTTCGTATCCAGGACCTTGGCCTGAGACTGGGCGTCTGACAGCTCAAATTCCAAAGGGATCAGGATTTCTCCTAGACTAAAGATGCCACCAGTTAGAACCCTGGCTACTTTTGAAGAGACTGTATCTTCCTCCGAAATGGTATTAAGAAACTGGGAGGGTGTGGTTTTACACAGAGGAAAATTGCCAATGTTCATATCCAGGGCCCTTGGCCTGAGACTGGTCATCTGAAACCTCAAATTCCGAAGGAATCAGGATTTCTCCCAGACTAAAACTGCCACCGCTGGGAACCCTGGCTGTTCATGGAGGGCCAAAAGCCTCCTCTAAATGGATATTACAAAAGTGGTGAAGTGATCTTTATTTCACAGAGAAATAGGCCCCTCGTTGCATGCAGGGGCATTGTCCTGAGACTGGGCATTGGCGTGCGAAAGTTCCAAACCTAATGTTTTCTCGCAGACTAAAAATGCCAGCAGTTAGAAGCCTGGTTACTTTTGGAGAGACCAACACTACCTCCAAACTGGAATTAAGAAACTGGGAGGGTGTGTTTTTTTTGAGTGGGAAATTGGCCAATGTTCCTTTCCAGGGACCTTGGCCTGAGACTGGGCGTCTGACAGCTCAAATTCCAAAGGGATCAGGATTTCTCCTAGACTAAAGATGCCACCAGTTAGAACCCTGGCTACTTTTGAAGAGACTGTATCTTCCTCCTAAATGGTATTAAGAAACCGGGAGGGTGTGGTTTTACACAGAGGGAAAATTGCCAATGTTCATATCCAGGGCCCTTGGCCTGAGATTGGTCGTCTGAAACCTCAAATTCCGAAGGAATCAGGATTTCTCCCATACTAATACTGCCACCACTGAGAACCCTGGCTGTTCTTGGAGTGCCAAAATTCTCCTCTAAATGGATCTCACAAAAGTGGTGAGGTGATCTTTATTTCACAGAGAAATAGGCCCTTCTTTGCATGCAGGGTCATGGTCCTGAGACTGGGCTTTGGCGTGCTAAAATTCCAAACCTAATGTTTTCTCGCAGACTAAAAATGCCAGCAGTTAGAAGCCTGGTTACTTTTGGAGAGACCAACACTACCGCCAAACTGGTATTAAGAAACTGGGAGGGTGTGGTTTTTTTCAGAGGGAAAATGGCCCATGTTCGTAGCAAGGGCAATTGGCGTGAGACTGGGTGTCTGACAGTTAAAATTCGAAAGGATCAGGATTTTCTCCCAGATTAAAGATGCCACCCTTAGAACCTTAGCTCCTGTTGCAGATAAAATGTCTTCCTCCAAACTGGTATTAAGAAACTGGGAGGATGTGTTTTTTTTCATTGGGAAATTGGCCAATGATCGTATGCAGGTTAATTGGTCTGAGACTGGCGTCTGACAGCTAAAATTCGGAATGGATCAGGATTTCTCCCAGACTAAAGATCCCACCACGTAGAATCCTTGCTACTATTGGAGAGACCAACACTACCTCCAAACTGGTGTAAAGAAACTGGGAGTGTGTGGTTTTCAGAGGAAAATGGCCAATGTTCCTTTCCAGGGACCTTGGCCTGAGACTGGGCGTCTGACAGCTAAAATTCGAAGGGATCAGGATTTCTCCTAGTCTAAAGATGCCACCAGTTAGAACCCTGGCTACTTTTGAAGAGACTGTATCTTCCTCCTAAATGGTATTAAGAAACTGGGAGGGTGTGGTTTTACACAGAGGGAAAATTGCCAATGTTCATATCCAGGGCCCTTGGCCTGAGACTGGGCGTCTGAAACCTCAAATTCCGAAGGAATCAGGATTTCTCCCAGACTAAAACTGCCACCACTGAGAACCCTGGCTGTTCATGGCATGGCAAAAGCCTCCTCTAAATGGATATTACAAAAGTGGTGAAGTGATCTTTTTTCACAGAGAAATAGGCCCCTCGTTGCATGCAGGGGCATGGTCCTGAGACTGGGCATTGGCGTGCGAAAGTTCCAAACCTAATGTTTTCTCGCAGACTAAAAATGCCAGCAGTTAGAAGCCTGGTTACTTTTGGAGAGACCAACACTACCTCCAAACTGGAATTAAGAAACTGGGAGGGTGTGTTTTTTTTGAGAGGGAAATTGGCCAATTTTCCTTTCCAGGGACCTTGGCCTGAGACTGGGCGTCTGACATCTAAAATTCCGGAATGATCAGGATTTCTCCCAGACTAAAGATGCCACCCCTTAGAATACTGGCTACTTTTGGAGATACAATGACTTCCTAAAAACTTCTTTTAAGAAACTGGGAGGGTGTGATTTTTTTCCGAGGGAAAATGGCCAGTGTTCATATCCAGGATAATTGGCCTGAGACTGGGTGTCTGACAGCTAAAATTCCGAAGGGATCAGGATTTCTCCCAGATTAAAGATCCCACCACTTAGAATCCTGGCTACTATTGGTGAGACCAACACTACCTCCAAACTGGTATTAAGAAACTGGGAGGGTGTGTTTTTTTCAGAGGAAAATGGCCAATGTTCCTTTCCAGGGACCTTGGCCTGAGACTGGGCGTCTGACAGCTCAAATTCCGAATGGTCAGGATTTCTCCTAGACTAAAAATGCCACCAGTTAGAACCCTGGCTACTATTGAAGAGACTGTATCTTCCTCCGAAATGGTATTAAGAAACCGGGAGGGTGTGTTTTTTTTCAGAGGGAAAATTGCCAATGTTCATATCCAGGGCCCTTGGCCTGAGACTGGTCGTCTGAAACCTCAAATTCCGAAGGAATCAGGATTTCTCCCAGACTAATACTGCCACCACTGAGAACCCTGGCTGTTCATGGCATGGCAAAAGCCTCCTCTAAATGGATATTACAAAAGTGGTGAGGTGATCTTTATTTCACAGAGAAATAGGCCCTTCTTTGCATGCAGGGGCATGGTCCTGAGACTGGGCTTCGGCGTGTTAAATTCCAAACCTAATGTTTTCTCGCAGACTAAAAATGCCAGCAGTTAGAAGCCTGGTTACTTTTGGAGAGACCAACACTACCTCCAAACTGGTATTAAGAAACTGGGAGGGTGTGGTTTTTTTCAGAGGGAAAATGGCCCATGTTCGTAGCAAGGGCAATTGGCCTGAGACTGGGTGTCTGACATTTAAAATTCCGAAATGATCAGGATTTCTCCCAGACTAAAGATGCGACCCCTTAGAATACTGGCTACTTTTGGAGATACAATGACTTCCTAAAAAGTTCTTTTAAGAAACTGGGAGGGTGTGTTTTTTTTCAGAGGGAAAATGGCCAATGATCGTATCCAGGGTAATTGGCCTAAGACTGGCGTTTGACAGCTAAAATTCGGAATGCATCAGGATTTCTCCCAGACTAAAGATCCCACCACGTAGAATCCTGGCTACTATTGGAGAGACCAACACTACCTCCAAACTGGTATAAAGAAACTGGGAGGTTGTGGTTTTTTTCAGAGGGAAAATGGCCAATGTTCGTATCCAGGGACCTTGGCCTGAGACTGGGCGTCTGACAGCTCAAATTCCAAAGGGATCAGGATTTCTCCTAGACTAAAGATGCCACCAGTTAGAACCCTGGCTACTTTTGAAGAGACTGTATCTTCCTCCGAAATGGTATTAAGAAACTGGGAGGGTGTGGTTTTACACAGAGGGAAAATTGCCAATGTTCATATCCAGGGCCCTTGGCCTGAGACTGGTCATCTGAAACCTCAAATTCCGAAGGAATCAGGATTTCTCCCAGACTAAAACTGCCACCGCTGGGAACCCTGGCTGTTCATGGAGGGCCAAAAGCCTCCTCTAAATGGATATTACAAAAGTGGTGAAGTGATCTTTATTTCACAGAGAAATAGGCCCCTCGTTGCATGCAGGGGCATTGTCCTGAGACTGGGCATTGGCGTGCGAAAGTTCCAAACCTAATGTTTTCTCGCAGACTAAAAATGCCAGCAGTTAGAAGCCTGGTTACTTTTGGAGAGACCAACACTACCTCCAAACTGGAATTAAGAAACTGGGAGGGTGTGTTTTTTTTGAGTGGGAAATTGGCCAATGTTCCTTTCCAGGGACCTTGGCCTTAGACTGGGCGTCTGACAGCTCAAATTCCGAATGGATCAGGATTTCTCCTAGACTAAAGATGCCACCAGTTAGAAGCCTCGCTACTTTTGAAGAGACTGTATCTTCCTCCTAAATGGTATTAAGAAACTGGGAGGGTGTGGTTTTCAGAGGGAAAATTGCCAATATTCATATCCAGGGCCCTTGGCCTGAGACTGGTCGTCTGAAACCTCAAATTCCGAAGGAATCAGGATTTCTCCCAGACTAATACTGCCACCACTGAGAACCCTGGCTGTTCATGGAGTGCCAAAAGCCTCCTCTAGATGGATATTACAAAAGTGGTGAAGTGATCTTTATTTCACAGAGATATAGGCCCTTCTTTGCATGCAGGGGCATGGTCCTGAGACTGGGCTTCGGCCTGCTAAAATTAAAAACCTAATGTTTTCTCGCAGACTAAAAATGCCAGCAGTTAGAAGCCTGGTTACTTTTGGAGAGACCAACACTACCTCCAAACTGGTATTAAGAAACTGGGAGGGTGTGGTTTTTTTCAGAGGGAAAATGGCCCATGTTCGTAGCAAGGGCAATTGGCCTGAGACTGGGTGTCTGACAGTTAAAATTCCGAAAGGATCAGGATTTCTCCCAGATTAAAGATGCCACCCCTTAGAACCTTAGCTCCTGTTGCAGATAAAATGTCTTCCTCCAAACTGGTATTAAGAAACTGGGAGGATGTGTTTTTTTTCATTGGGAAATTGGCCAATGATCGTATGCAGGGTAATTGGACTGAGACTGGCGTCTGACAGCTAAAATTCGGAATGGATCAGGATTTCTCCAGACTAAAGATCCCACCACGTAGAATCCTGGCTACTATTGGAGAGACCAACACTACCTCCAAACTGGTATAAAGAAACAGGGAGGGTGTGGTTTTTTTCAGAGGGAAAATGGCCAATGTTCCTTTCCAGGGACCTTGGCCTGAGACTGGGCGTCTGACAGCTCAAATTCCGAATGGATCAGGATTTCTCCTAGACTAAAGATGCCACCAGTTAGAACCCTGGCTACTTTTGAAGAGACTGTGTCTTCCTCCTAAATGGTATTAAGAAACTGGGAGGGTGTGGTTTTACACAGACGGAAAATGGCCAGTGTTCATATCCAGGGCCCTTGGCCTGAGACTGGTCGTCTGAAACCTCAAATTCCGAAGGAATCAGGATTTCTCCCAGACTAATACTGCCACCACTGAGAACCCTGGCTGTTCATGGAGTGCCAAAAGCCTCCTCTAGATGGATATTACAAAAGTGGTGAAGTGATCTTTATTTCACAGAGATATAGGCCCTTCTTTGCATGCAGGGGCATGGTCCTGAGACTGGGCTTCGGCCTGCTAAAATTAAAAACCTAATGTTTTCTCGCAGACTAAAAATGCCAGCAGTTAGAAGCCTGGTTACTTTTGGAGAGACCAACACTACCGCCAAACTGGTATTAAGAATCTGGGAGGGTGTGGTTTTTTTCAGAGGGAAAATGGCCCATGTTCGTAGCAAGGGCAATTGGCCTGAGACTGGGTGTCTGACAGTTAAAATTCCGAAAGGATCAGGATTTCTCCCAGATTAAAGATGCCACCCCTTAGAACCTTAGCTCCTGTTGCAGATAAAATGTCTTCCTCCAAACTGGTATTAAGAAACTGGGAGGATGTGTTTTTTTTCATTGGGAAATTGGCCAATGATCGTATGCAGGGTAATTGGACTGAGACTGGCGTCTGACAGCTAAAATTCGGAATGGATCAGGATTTCTCCAGACTAAAGATCCCACCACGTAGAATCCTGGCTACTATTGGAGAGACCAACACTACCTCCAAACTGGTATAAAGAAACAGGGAGGGTGTGGTTTTTTTCAGAGGGAAAATGGCCAATGTTCCTTTCCAGGGACCTTGGCCTGAGACTGGGCGTCTGACAGCTCAAATTCCGAATGGATCAGGATTTCTCCTAGACTAAAGATGCCACCAGTTAGAACCCTGGCTACTTTTGAAGAGACTGTGTCTTCCTCCTAAATGGTATTAAGAAACTGGGAGGGTGTGGTTTTACACAGACGGAAAATGGCCAGTGTTCATATCCAGGGCCCTTGGCCTGAGACTGGTCGTCTGAAACCTCAAATTCCGAAGGAATCAGGATTTCTCCCAGACTAATACTGCCACCACTGAGAACCCTGGCTGTTCATGGAGTGCCAAAAGCCTCCTCTAAATGGATATTACAAAACTGGTGAAGTGATCTTTATTTCACAGAGAAATAGGCCCTTCGTTGCATGCAGGGGCATGGTCCGGAGACTTGGCTTCAGCGTGCTAAAATTCCAAACCTAATGTTTTCTAGCAGACTAAAAATGCCAGCAGTTAGAAGCCTGGTTACTTTTGGAGAGACCAACACTACCTCCAAACTGGTATTAAGAAACTAGGATGGTGTGGTTTTTTTCAGAGGGAAAATGGCCCATGTTTGTAGCAAGGGCAATTGGCCTGAGACTGGGTGTCTGACAGTTAAAATTCCGAAAGGATCAGGATTTCTCCCAGACTAAAGATGCCACCCCTTAGAACCTTAGCTCCTGTTGCAGATAAAATGTCTTCCTCCAAACTGGTATTAAGAAACTGGGAGGATGTGTTTTTTTTCATTGGGAAATTGGCCAATGATCGTATGCAGGGTAATTGGACTGAGACTGGCGTCTGACAGCTAAAATTCGGAATGGATCAGGATTTCTCCAGACTAAAGATCCCACCACGTAGAATCCTGGCTACTATTGGAGAGACCAACACTACCTCCAAACTGGTATAAAGAAACAGGGAGGGTGTGGTTTTTTTCAGAGGGAAAATGGCCAATGTTCCTTTCCAGGGACCTTGGCCTGAGACTGGGCGTCTGACAGCTCAAATTCCGAATGGATCAGGATTTCTCCTAGACTAAAGATGCCACCAGTTAGAACCCTGGCTACTTTTGAAGAGACTGTATCTTCCTCCTAAATGGTATTAAGAAACTGGGAGGGTGTGGTTTTACAAAGACGGAAAATTGCCAATGTTCATATCCAGGGCCCTTGGCCTGAGACTGGTCGTCTGAAACCTCAAATTCCGAAGGAATCAGGATTTCTCCCATACTAATACTGCCACCACTGAGAACCCTGGCTGTCCATGGAGTGCCAAAAGCCTCCTCTAAATTGATATTACAAAAGTGGTGAGGTGATCTTTATTTCACAGAGAAATAGGCCCCTCGTTGCATGCAGGGGCATGGTCCTGAGACTGGGCTTCGGCGTGCTAAAATTCCAAACCTAATGTTTTCTCGCAGACTAAAAATGCCAGCAGTAAGAAGCCTGCTTACTTTTGGAGAGACCAACACTACCTCCAAACTGGTATTAAGAAACTAGGATGGTGTGGTTTTTTTCAGAGGGAAAATGGCCCATGTTTGTAGCAAGGGCAATTGGCCTGAGACTGGGTGTCTGACAGTTAAAATTCCGAAAGGATCAGGATTTCTCCCAGACTAAAGATGCCACCCCTTAGAACCTTAGCTCCTGTTGCAGATAAAATGTCTTCCTCCAAACTGGTATTTAGAAACTGGGAGGATGTGTTTTTTTATTGGGAAATTGGCCAATGATCGTGTGCAGGGTAATTGGCCTGAGACTGGGCGTCTGACAGCTAAAATTTGAATGGATCAGGATTTCTCCCAGACTAAAGATCCCACCACTGAGAACCCTGGCTACACTTGGAGAGACCAACACTACCTCCCAAACTGGTATAAAGAAACTGGGAGGGTGCATCTGACAGCTAAAATTCGAAAGGGATCAGGATTTCTCCTAGTCTAAAGATGCCACCAGTTAGAAGCCTGGCTACTTTTGAAGAGACTGTATCTTCCTCCTAAATGGTATTAAGAAACTGGGAGGGTGTGGTTTTACGCAGACGGAAAATTGCCCATGTTCATATCCAGGGCCCTTGGCCTGAGACTGAATGTCTGAAACCTCAAATTCGAAGGAATCAGGATTTCTCCCAGACTAATACTGCCACCACTGAGAACCCTGGCTGTTCATGGCGTGCCAAAAGCCTCCTAAATTGATATTACAAAAGTGGTGAAGTGATCTTTATTTCACAGAGAAATAGGCCCCTCGTTGCATGCAGGGGCATGGTCCTGAGACTGGGCTTTGTCGTGCTAAAATTCCAAACCTAATGTTTTCTCGCAGACTGAAAATGCCACCAGTTAGAAGCCTGGTTACTTTTGGAGAGACCAACACTACCTCCAAACTGGAATTAAGAAACTGGGAGGGTGTGGTTTTTTTTGAGTGGGAAATTGGCCTATGTTCCTTTCCAGGGACCTTGGCCTGAGACTGGGCGTCTGACAGCTCAAATTCGAATGGATCAGATTTCTCCTAGACTAAAGATGCCACCAGTTAGAACCCTGGCTACTTTTGAAGAGACTGTATCTTCCTCCTAAATGGTATTAAGAAACTGGGAGGGTGTGGTTTTACAAAGACGGAAAATTGCCAATGTTCATATCCAGGGCCCTTGGCCTGAGACTGGTCGTCTGAAACCTCAAATTCCGAAGGAATCAGGATTTCTCCCATACTAATACTGCCACCACTGAGAACCCTGGCTGTCCATGGAGTGCCAAAAGCCTCCTCTAAATTGATATTACAAAAGTGGTGAGGTGATCTTTATTTCACAGAGAAATAGGCCCCTCGTTGCATGCAGGGGCATGGTCCTGAGACTGGGCTTCGGCGTGCTAAAATTCCAAACCTAATGTTTTCTCGCAGACTAAAAATGCCAGCAGTAAGAAGCCTGCTTACTTTTGGAGAGACCAACACTACCTCCAAACTGGTATTAAGAAACTAGGATGGTGTGGTTTTTTTCAGAGGGAAAATGGCCCATGTTCGTATCCAGGGCAATTGGCCTGAGGCTGGGTGTCTGACAGTTAAAATTCCGAAATGATCAGGATTTCTCCCAGACTAAAGATGCCACCCCTTAGAACCTTAGCTCCTGTTGCAGATAAAATGTCTTCCTCCAAACTGCTATTTAGAAACTGGGAGGGAGTGGTTTTTTTAAGCGGGAAATTGGCCAATGATCGTGTCCAGGGTAATTGGCCTGAGACTGGGCGTCTGACAGCTAAAATTCGGAATGGATCAGGATTTCTCCCAGACTAAAGATGCCACCACTGAGAACCCTGGCTACTATTGGAGTGACCAACACTACCTCCAAACTGGTATAAAGAAACTGGGAGGGTGTGGTTTTTTTCAGAGGGAAAATGGCATGTGTTCTTATCCAGGGACCTTGGCCTGAGACTGGGTGTCTGACATCTAAAATTCCGAAATGATCAGGATTTCTCCCAGACTAAAGATGCCACCACTTAGAATACTGGCTACTTTTGGAGATACAAAGTCTACCTAAAAACTGTTTTAAGAAACTGGGAGGGTGTGTTTTTTTCCGAGGGAAAATGGCCAGTGTTCATATCCAGGATAATTGGCCTGAGACTGGGCGTCTGACAGCTAAAATTCCGAAGGGATCAGGATTTCTCCCAGATTAAAGATCCCACCACTTAGAATCCTGGCTGCTATTGGAGAGACCAACACTACCTCCAAACTGGTATTAAGAAACTGGGAGGGTGTGGTTTTTTTCCGAGGGAAAATGGCCAGTGTTCATATCCAGGATAATTGGCCTGAGACTGGGCGTCTGACAGCTCAAATTCCGAAGGGATCAGGATTTCTCCTAGACTAAAGATGCCACCAGTTAGAACCCTGGCTACTTTTGAAGAGACTGTATCTTCCTCCTAAATGGTATTTAGAAACTGGGAGGGTGTGCTTTTACACAGGGGGAAAATTGCCAATGTTCATATCCAGGGTAATTGGCCTGAGACTGGTCGTCTGAAACCTCAAATTCCGAAGGAATCAGGATTTCTCCCAGACTAAAACTGCCACCACTGAGAACCCTGGCTACTATTATAGTGACCAACATTACCTCCAAACTGGTGTTATGAAACTGGGAGGGTGTGGTTTTTTTGAGAGGGAAAATGGCATGTGTTCTTATCCAGGGACCTTGGCCTGAGACTGGGTGTCTGACATCTAAAATTCTGAAATGATCAGGATTTCTCCCAGACTAAAGATGCCACCCCTTAGAATACTGGCTACTTTTGGAGATACAATGACTTCCTAAAAACATCTTTTAAGAAAGCGGGAGGGTGTGTTTTTTTCAGAGGGAAAATGGCCACTGTTCATATCCAGGATAATTGGCCTGAGACTGGGCGTCTGACAGCAAAAATTCCGAAGGGATCAGGATTTTTCCTAGACTAAAGATGCCACCCCTTAGAATACTGGCTACTTTTGAAGAGAATGTATCTTCCTCCTAAATGGTATTAAGAAACTGGTAGGTTGTGGTTTTTTTCAGAGAGAAAATTGCCAATGTTCATATCCAGGATAACTGGTCTGAGACTGGTCGTCTGAAACCTCAAATTCCGAAGGAATCAGGATTTCTCCCAGTCTAAAACTGCCACCACTGAGAACCCTGGCTGTTCATGGAGTGCCAAAAGCCTCCTCTAAATGGATATTACAAAAGTGGTGAAGTGATCTTTATTTCACAGAGAAATAGGCCCTTCTAGGCATGCAGGGGCATGGTCCTGAGACTTGGCATTGGCGTGCGAAAGTTCCAAACGTAATGTTTTCTCGCAGACTAAAAATGCCAGCACTTAGAAGCCTGGTTACTTTTGGAGAGACCAACACTACCTCCAAACTGGAATTAAGAAACTGGGAGGGTGTGGTTTTTTTCAGAGGGAAAATGGCCCATGTTCGTATCCAGGGCAATTGGCCTGAGACTGGGTGTCTGACAGTTAAAATTCCGAAAGGATCAGGATTTCTCCCAGACTAAAGATGCCACCCCTTAGAACCTTAGCTCCTGTTGCAGATAAAATGTCTTCCTCCAAATTGGTATTAAGAAACTGGGAGGGTGTGGTTTTTTCCAGCGGGAAATTGGCCAATGATCGTATCCTGAGTAATTGGCCTGAGACTGGGCGTCTGACAGCTAAAATTCGGAATGGATCAGGATTTCTCCTAGACTAAAGATGCCACCACTGAGAACCCTGGCTACTATTGGAGTGACCAACACTACCTCCAAACTGGCATAAAGAAACTGGGAGGGTGTTGTTTTTTTCAGAGGGAAAATTGCATGTGTTCTTATCCAGGGACCTTGGCCAGAGACTGGGTGTCTGACATCTAAAATTCGGAATGGATCAGGATTTCTCCCAGACTAAAGATGCCACCCCTTAGAATCCTGGCTACTTTTGGAGTGACCAACACTACCTCCAAACTGGTATTAAGAAACTGGGAGGGTGTGTTTTTTTTCCGAGGGAAATTGGCCAGTGTTCATATCCAGGATAATTGGCCTGAGACTGGGCGTCTGACAGCTCAAATTCCGAAGGGATCAGGATTTCTCCTAGACTAAAGATGCCACCAGTTAGAACCCTGGCTACTTTTGAAGAGACTGTATCTTCCTCCTAAATGGTATTAAGAAACTGGGAGGGTGTGTTTTTTTCAGAGGGAAAATGTCCAATGTTCATATCCAGGGCCCTTGGCCTGAGACTGGTCGTCTGAAACCTCAAATTCGAAGGAATCAGGATTTCTCCCATACTAATACTGCCACCACTGAGAACTCTGGCTGTTCATGGAGTGCCAAAAGCCTCCTCTAAATGGATATTACAAAAGTGGTGAAGTGATCTTTATTTCACAGAGAAATAGGCCCTTCTAGGCATGCAGGGGCATGGTCCTGAGACTTGGCATTGGCGTGCGAAAGTTCCAAACGTAATGTTTTCTCGCAGACTAAAAATGCCAGCACTTAGAAGCCTGGTTACTTTTGGAGAGACCAACACTACCTCCAAACTGGTATTAAGAAACTGGGAGGGTGTGGTTTTTTTCAGAGGGAAAATGGCCCATGTTCGTAGCAAGGGCAATTGGCCTGAGACTGGGTGTCTGACAGTTAAAATTCCGAAAGGATCAGGATTTCTCCCAGACTAAAGATGCCACCCCTTAGAACCTTAGCTCCTGTTGCAGATAAAATGTCTTCCTCCAAACTGGTATTAAGAAACTGGGAGGGTGTGGTTTTTTTCCAGCGGGAAATTGGCCAATGATCGTATCCTGAGTAATTGGCCTGAGACTGGGCGTCTGACAGCTAAAATTCAGAATGGATCAGGATTTCTCCCAGACTAAAGATGCCACCACTGAGAACCCTGGCTACTATTGGAGTGACCAAAACTACCTCCAAACTGGTATAAAGAAACTGGGAGGGTCTGTTTTTTTTCTGAGGGAAAATGGCATGTGTTCATATCCAGGATAATTGGCCTGAGACTGGGCGTCTGAGAGCTATCATTCCGAAGGGATCAGGATTTCTCCCAGGCTAAACATGCCACCACTGAGAACCCTGGCTACTATTGGAGTGACCAACACTACCTCCAAACTGGTATAAAGAAACTGGGAGGGTGTGTTTTTTTTCAGAGGGAAAATGGCATGTGTTCTTATCCAGGGACCTTGGCCTGAGACTGGGTGTCTGACATCTAAAATTCTGAAATGATCAGGATTTCTCCCAGGCTAAAGACGCCACCCCTTAGAATACTGGCTACTTTTGGAGATACAATGACTACCTAAAATCTTCTTTTAAGAAAATGGGAGGGTGTGATTTTTTTCCAAGGGAAAATGGCCAGTGTTCATATCCAGGATAATTGGCTTGAGACTGGGCTTCTGACAGCTAAAATTCCGAAGGGATCAGGATTTCTCCCAGATTAAAGATGCCACCACTTAGAATCCTGGCTACTATTGGAGAGACCAACACTACCTCCAAACTGGTATTAAGAAACTGGGAGGGTGTGGTTTTTTCAGAGGGAAAATGGCCAATGTTCTTATCCAGGGACCTTGGCCTGAGACTGGGCGTCTGACAGCTCAAATTCCGAAGGAATCAGGATTTCTCCCAGTCTAAAACTGCCACCACTGAGAACCCTGGCTGTTCATGGAGTGCCAAAAGCCTCCTCTAAATGGATATTACAAAAGTGGTGAAGTGATCTTTATTTCACAGAGAAATAGGCCCTTCTAGGCATGCAGGGGCATGGTCCTGAGACTTGGCATTGGCGTGCGAAAGTTCCAAACGTAATGTTTTCTCGCAGACTAAAAATGCCAGCACTTAGAAGCCTGGTTACTTTTGGAGAGACCAACACTACCTCCAAACTGGAATTAAGAAACTGGGAGGGTGTGGTTTTTTTCAGAGGGAAAATGGCCCATGTTCGTATCCAGGGCAATTGGCCTGAGACTGGGTGTCTGACAGTTAAAATTCCGAAAGGATCAGGATTTCTCCCAGACTAAAGATGCCACCCCTTAGAACCTTAGCTCCTGTTGCAGATAAAATGTCTTCCTCCAAATTGGTGTTAAGAAACTGGGAGGGTGTGGTTTTTTCCAGCGGGAAATTGGCCAATGATCGTATCCTGAGTAATTGGCCTGAGACTGGGCGTCTGACAGCTAAAATTCGGAATGGATCAGGATTTCTCCTAGACTAAAGATGCCACCACTGAGAACCCTGGCTACTATTGGAGTGACCAACACTACCTCCAAACTGGCATAAAGAAACTGGGAGGGTGTTGTTTTTTCAGAGGAAAATTGCATGTGTTCTTATCCAGGGACCTTGGCCAGAGACTGGGTGTCTGACATCTAAAATTCGGAATGGATCAGGATTTCTCCCAGACTAAAGATGCCACCCCTTAGAATCCTGGCTACTTTTGGAGTGACCAACACTACCTCCAAACTGGTATTAAGAAACTGGGAGGGTGTGTTTTTTTTCCGAGGGAAATTGGCCAGTGTTCATATCCAGGATAATTGGCCTGAGACTGGGTGTCTGACAGCTCAAATTCCGAAGGGATCAGGATTTCTCCTAGACTAAAGATGCCACCAGTTAGAACCCTGGCTACTTTTGAAGAGACTGTATCTTCCTCCTAAATGGTATTAAGAAACTGGGAGGGTGTGGTTTTTTTCAGAGGGAAAATGTCCAATGTTCATATCCAGGGCCCTTGGCCTGAGACTGGTCGTCTGAAACCTCAAATTCCGAAGGAATCAGGATTTCTCCCATACTAATACTGCCACCACTGAGAACTCTGGCTGTTCATGGAGTGCCAAAAGCCTCCTCTAAATGGATATTACAAAAGTGGTGAAGTGATCTTTATTTCACAGAGAAATAGGCCCTTTGTTGCATGCAGGGGCATGGTCCTGAGACTGGTCTTCGGCATGCAAAAATTCCAAACGTAATGTTTTCTCGCAGACTAAAAATGCCAGCAGTTAGAAGCCTGGTTACTTTTGGAGAGACCAACACTACCTCCAAACTGGTATTAAGAAACTAGGAGGGTGTGGTTTTTTTCAGAGGGAAAATGGCCCATGTTCGTAGCAAGGGCAATTGGCCTGAGACTGGGTGTCTGACAGTTAAAATTCCGAAAGGATCAGGATTTCTCCCAGACTAAAGATGCCACCCCTTAGAACCTTAGCTCCTTTTGCAGATAAAATGTCTTCCTCCAAACTGGTATTAAGAAACTGGGAGGGTGTGGTTTTTTCCAGCGGGAAATTGGCCAATGATCGTATCCAGGGTAATTGGCCTGAGACTGGGCGTCTGACAGCTAAAATTCGGAATGGATCAGGATTTCTCCCAGACTAAAGATGCCACCACTGAGAACCCTGGCTACTATTGGAGTGACCAAAACTACCTCCAAACTGGTATAAAGAAACTGGGAGGGTGTGCTTTTTTTCTGAGGGAAAATGGCATGTGTTCATATCCAGGATAATCGGCCTGAGACTGGGCGTCTGACAGCTATCATTCCGAAGGGATCAGGATTTCTCCCAGGCTAAACATGCCACCACTGAGAACCGTGGCTACTATTGGAGTGACCAACACTACCTCCAAACTGGTATAAAGAAACTGGGAGGGTGTGTTTTTTTTCAGAGGGAAAATGGCATGTGTTCTTATCCAGGGACCTTGGCCTGAGACTGGGTGTCTGACATCTAAAATTCCGAAATGATCAGGATTTCTCCCAGGCTAAAGACGCCACCCCTTAGAATACTGGCTACTTTTGGAGATACAATGACTTCCTAAAATCTTCTTTTAAGAAAATGGGAGGGTGTGATTTTTTTCCAAGGGAAAATGGCCAGTGTTCATATCCAGGATAATTGGCTTGAGACTGGGCTTCTGACAGCTAAAATTCCGAAGGGATCAGGATTTCTCCCAGATTAAAGATGCCACCACTTAGAATCCTGGCTACTATTGGAGAGACCAACACTACCTCCAAACTGGTATTAAGAAACTGGGAGGGTGTGGTTTTTTTCAGAGGGAAAATGGCCAATGTTCTTATCCAGGGACCTTGGCCTGAGACTGGGCGTCTGACAGCTCAAATTCCGAAGGGATCAGGATTTCTCCTAGACTAAATATGCCACCAGCTAGAACCCTGGCTACTTTTGAAGAGACTGTATCTTCCTCCTAAATGGTATTAAGAAACTGGGAGGGTGTGGTTTTTTTCAGAGGGAAAATTACCAATGTTCATATCCTGGGCCCTTGGCCTGAGACTGGTCGTCTGAAACCTCAAATTCCGAAGGAATCAGGATTTCTCCCAGTCTAAAACTGCCACCACTGAGAACCCTGGCTGTTCATGGAGTGCCAAAAGCCTCCTCTAAATGGATATTACAAAAGTGGTGAAGTGATCTTTATTTCACAGAGAAATAGGCCCTTCTAGGCATGCAGGGGAATGGTCCTGAGACTTGGCATTGGCGTGCGAAAGTTCCAAACGTAATGTTTTCTCGCAGACTAAAAATGCCAGCACTTAGAAGCCTGGTTACTTTTGGAGAGACCAACACTACCTCCAAACTGGAATTAAGAAACTGGGAGGGTGTGGTTTTTCAGAGGAAAATGGCCCATGTTCGTATCCAGGGCAATTGGCCTGAGACTGGGTGTCTGACAGTTAAAATTCCGAAAGGATCAGGATTTCTCCCAGACTAAAGATGCCACCCCTTAGAACCTTAGCTCCTGTTGCAGATAAAATGTCTTCCTCCAAATTGGTATTAAGAAACTGGGAGGGTGTGGTTTTTTCCAGCGGGAAATTGGCCAATGATCGTATCCTGAGTAATTGGCCTGAGACTGGGCGTCTGACAGCTAAAATTCGGAATGGATCAGGATTTCTCCTAGACTAAAGATGCCACCACTGAGAACCCTGGCTACTATTGGAGTGACCAACACTACCTCCAAACTGGCATAAAGAAACTGGGAGGGTGTTGTTTTTTTCAGAGGGAAAATTGCATGTGTTCTTATCCAGGGACCTTGGCCAGAGACTGGGTGTCTGACATCTAAAATTCGGAATGGATCAGGATTTCTCCCAGACTAAAGATGCCACCTTAGAATCCTGGCTACTTTTGGAGTGACCAACACTACCTCCAAACTGGTATTAAGAAACTGGGAGGGTGTGTTTTTTTTCCGAGGGAAATTGGCCAGTGTTCATATCCAGGATAATTGGCCTGAGACTGGGCGTCTGACAGCTCAAATTCCGAAGGGATCAGGATTTCTCCTAGACTAAAGATGCCACCAGTTAGAACCCTGGCTAGTTTTGAAGAGACTGTATCTTCCTCCAAACTGGTATTAGAAACTGGGAGGGTGTGGATTTTTTCAGAGGGAAAATGTCCAATGTTCTTATCCAGGGCCCTTGGCCTGAGACTGGGCGTCTGCCCAGGGATTGTGATGACTCTGGACGGGCGGGTGGGTTGGACCGGAGCTACCCGGAGGGGATGCTGACTTAGGGAGGGGAGCTACTCAGGGAGCACGAGGCTTCTGAGGGGCCCGGCTGTTTTCCGAGAGAGAGAGGGGAGGGGAACTTCTCCAGTCTGCTCGGCGGTGTGAGGAGGTAGAGACCGGGAGCCGGCTGCATTTCAGCTGCCCAGCATCTGCCCTGCTACCTCGGAGGCACTGCTGACTACCAAAGACCAAATACTTCCTACCTCTGGGAATACAGGTTTTTTTTTTTAGGGGGGAATTTTTTTTCCCTTGTAATTAAAAAAACCCGCCCGGGGGGTGATTTGGCGGGGGGGGGGTGGGCCGAGCCCCGGGGGGATGCGACTTGGGGGGGGGTAAGGGAGCAGGGGGCCCTTCGGGGGGGGGGTTTTTAGGGGGGGGAGGGGGAATTTAGGCCCGGGGGA
>JAREIS010000926.1:0-33450 GCA_030060385.1 Muscicapa striata striata
GGCTATGAATGGGGGCGGGAAAAGGGGGCGGGGCCATGAATGGGAGAGCGGGAAGGCGCGAAAAAGGGACCCTTGGGGACAAACGCCACTCAAGACACATCGGGTGTCACCTTCCCGTTTATTTTAGGGACATTTGGGGACCTTGGGGAGGTCTGGGGACATTGGGCAGGTTTGGGGACATTGGGGAAATTTGGAGACACGGGGGAAATTCGGGGACATCGGGGAGATTTGGGGACATCGGGAAGGTTTGGGGACATCGAGGACAGCCGCTGTCACCTCCCCGCCGGGGGCCACAGGCGCTGGCAGAGGCCCCCGATGACAAAAGCCACCAGGGCCATCCCCGCCATGTCCTCCACGCTGGGCCCGCTGGCATCTGCGGGGACATTTGGGGACACGTCACCGACACCCCTGGGTGGCACGACCCCAGCCCAGTGTCCCCAACACTGTCCCCAACCCCATCCTCAATGTCCCCAGATGTCCCCAAGCCTGTTCCTGGTGGCCCCAGCTCTATCCCAGCTGTCCCCAAGCCCTCCCCAAGTGTCCCCAGCCCCGTCTCCAATGTCCCCAAGTGTCCCCATCCATGTTCCTGGTGTCCCCTACTCCATCCTCAATGTCCCCAGCCCTGTCCCCAATGTCCCCAGGTGTCCCCAGTCCCACTCCTGGTGTCCCCAGCTCCATCCCAAGTGTCCCCAACCCCATTCCTGGTGTCCCCAACCCTGTCCCCAATGTCCCCAAGTGTCCCCAGCCGCATTCCTGATGTCCCCAACTCCATTCCAAGTGTCCCCAACCCTGTCCCCAATGTCCCCAGGTGTCCCCAAGCCCATTCCTGATGTCCCCAACCCTGTCCCCAAGTGTCCCTAACCCCATTCCTGATGTCCCCAGCTCCATCCCAAGTGTCCCCAGCCCCATTCCTGGTGTCCCCAACCCTGTCCCCAATGTCCCCAAGTGTCCCTAACCCCATTCCTGGTGTCCCCAGCCCTGTCCCCAATGTCCCCAGGTGTCCCCAGCTGCATTCCCGATGTCCCCAGCTCCATCCCAAGTGTCCCCAACCCCATTCCTGGTGTCCCCAGCCCCGTCCCCAATGTCCCCAGGTGTCCCCAGCTCCATCCCAAGTGTCCCCAACCCCATTCCTGATGTCCCCAGCCCTGTCTCCAATGTCCCCAGGTGTCCCCAGCTGCATTCCCGATGTCCCCAGCTCCATCCCAAGTGTCCCCAACCCCATTCCTGGTGTCCCCAGCCCCGTCCCCAATGTCCCCAGGTGTCCCCAGCTCCATCCCAAGTGTCCCCAGCCCCGTCCCCAATGTCCCCAGGTGTCCCCAGCTCCATCCCAAGTATCCCCAACCCCATTCCCGATGTCCCCAGTCCCATTCCTGGTGTCCCCACCCCCAGTGTCCCCCAGTGTCCCCACCCCTCACCCTGCACGCTGGCCGTCACCCTGCGGGCCGTGTCCCAGGCCGGGTGTGTCACCAGGCAGCCGTAGGTGTCGCCGGGGGCGCGCGGTGTCACCGCCAGGGCGGAGCTGCGGCTGAAGGCGCCGCCGGGCCCGCGCCGGTGCCCCGAGCTCCAGGCCAGCCCTGTCCCCAGTGTCCCCAGCCCCGTCCCCAATGTCCCCAGGTGTCCCCAGTACCATTCCTGGTGTCCCCAGCCCCAATGTCCCCAGGTGTCCCCAGGTGTCCCCAGTCCCATTCCTGATGTCCCCAACCCTGTCCCCAATGTCTCCAGTCCCATTCCTGATGTCCCCAGCTCCATTCCTGGTGTCCCCAACCCCATTCCTGATGTCCCCAGCCCTGTCCCCAATGTCCCCAAGTGTCCCCAACTGCATTCCTGGTGTCCCCAGTCCCATTCCTGATGTCCCCATCCCCACCCCCAGTGTCCCCACCCTCACCCTCCACGCTGGCCGTCACCCTGCGGGCCGTGTCCCAGGCCGGGTGTGTCACCAGGCAGCCGAGGTGTCCCCGGGGCGCGCGGTGTCACCGTGAGGGCGGAGCTGCGGCTGAAGGCGCCGCCGGCCCCGCGCCGGTGCCCGGAGCTCCAGGCCAGCCCCGGGGCAGCTCCCGCCAGCCCCGCCCGCCCCGCGCCCGCAGCTGCCACCGGAACGCGACATCCAGCGGGAAAAACCCGGCGGCGTCACAGCGCAGCTGCACGGGGACACCCGGGGACAGGCGGGGCGGGGACAGAGACACCCGCGGGGGGGCTGGGGGAGAGGGGAATTAAACTGGGATAGACTGGGATAGACTGGGATCCACGGGGACACCCGGGGACAGGGGCTGGGAGAGAGGGAAATTAAACTGGGATAGACTGGGATAGACTGGGATAGACTGGGATCCACGGGGACATCCGGGGACAGACGGGGCGGGGACAGCGACACCCGCGGGGCAGCTGGGAGAGAGGAGAATTAAACTGGGATAGACTGGGATAGACTGGGATAGACTGGGATAGACTGGGATAGACTGGGATGGACTGGGATCCACGGGGACACCCGGGGACAAACGGGGCGGGGACAGAGACACCCGCGGGGGGGCTGGGACAGCAAAGAAATGAAACTGGGTTAGACTGGGATGGACTGGGATAGACTGGGATAGACTGGGATCCACGGGGACACCCGGGGACAGATGGGGCGGGGACAGAGACACCCGCGGGGGGGCTGGGAGAGAGGGGAATTAAACTGGGATGGACTGGGATAGACTGGGATACACTGGGATAAACTGGGATAGACTGGGATGGACTGGGATCCACGGGGACACCCGGGGACAAACGGGGCGGGGACAGAGACACCCGCGGGGGGGCTGGGAGAGAGGGGAATTAAACTGGGATACACTGGGATAGACTGGGATAGACTGGGATAGACTGGGATAGACTGGGACGGCAGCAGGGACACTCACGGAGGGGCTGGGGGAGAGGGGATTACACTGGGATGAACTGGGATAGACTGGGTTAGACTGGGATACACTGGGATGAACTGGGATACACTGGGATAAACTGGGATACACTGGGAACAGTGGGGAACTCAACTGGGAGCACTGGGTTAAACTGGGAGCTGTTCCTGGGCTCTCGATGGGAGCCCAGTACAGCCCAGTACGGCCCAGTACAGCCCAGTACAGCCCAGTACAGCCCAGTACGGCCCAGTACGGCCCAGTACAGCCCAGTACAGCCCAGTAAAGCCCAGTACGGCCCAGTACGGCCCAGTACGGCCCAGTACAGCCCAGTACGGCCCAGTACAGCCCAGTACAGCCCAGTACGGATCACAGGGACACACGGGAGACCCCCCTCTCATCCCAGTAAAGGCATTTGAGGGCTACTGGGACAAACTGGGACAAACTGGGAGCCCACCCAGAGCCCTCCCACCCCTTCCCAGAGCCCTCCCAGCCCCTCCCAGCCCCTCCCAGTCTGTCCCAGTGGGTCCCAGTTTGCCCCAGTACTGACCCATGACGTGCAGGCGCAGCACCTGCTGCAGCTGCCCCCGGGCCGTGCTCACGGCGCAGACGAAGGAGCCGCCGTCGGACACGGCCAGAGGCGGCAGCCGCAGCGACAGCTCCAGGGCGCCCCCTGGCGGCTGGGAGGAACAACACAGGGGTGGCGGTCAGTGGCGCCCCCTGGTGGCCGGGAGGACCAAAGGGGTTCTACGGCCACAGCACCCCCTGGTGGCCGGGAGGACCAAAGGGGTTCTACGGCCACAGCACCCCCTGGTGGCCGGGAGGACCAAAATCATTTCAGTACCCACAGCGCCCCCTGGCGGCCGGGAGGACCAAATAAATTCTGTACCCACAGCGCCCCCTGGTGGCCGGGAGGACCAAAGCCTTTCCCTACCCACAGCGCCCCCTGGTGGCTGGGAGGGCCAAAGCGGTTCCATAGCCACAGCGCCCCCTGGTGGCCAGGAGGACCAAAATCATTTCAGTACCCACAGCGCCCCCTGGCGGCCGGGAGGACCAAATAAATTCTGTACCCACAGCGCCCCCTGGTGGCCAGGAGGACCAAGCCACCCCACCTCCCCTGAGCGCCCCCTGCTGGCCGGGAGGCCCCAAGCCCCCATCGCTCCCCTCCCCCACCCCCATCGCTCCCCTCCCCACCTGTGTCCCCGGGCGGGGGCGGGGCTCCTGCCCCCCCAGCAGCAGCAGTGTCCCCGGGGCGGCGCCGGTGACGCGGTTGGTGGCAGAGTCGAAGGCCAGCAGCCGCTGGGTGGCGCCGTCGCGGTGCCGCAGCCACTCCAGGGAGAAGGGGCCGGGCGGGGGCGGGGCCAGGGCGCAGTGCAGGGTCTGGGGGGTCCCTGCCAGCGCCCGCAGGGACGGGGACACCGAGGACAGACACAGGGACACTGCGGGGACAGACACAGGGACATTGGGGACATTGGGGGGATTGGGGACATTGGGGGGATTGGGGACATTGGGGACATTGGGGACATTGGGGACATTGGGGGGGGCCAGGGCGCAGTGCAGGGTCTGGGGGTCCCTGCCAGCGCCCGCAGGGACGGGGACAGCGAGGACAGACACAGGGACACTGCGGGGACAGACACAGGGACATTGGGGACATTGGGGACATTGGGGACATTGGGGGCATTGGGGGGATTTGGACATTGGGGACATTGGGGACATTGGGGGGATTAGGGACATTGGGGACACTGGGGACATTGGGGGGATTGGGGACATCAGGGACATCGGGGGGATTGGGGGGATTGGGGACATTGGGGACATTGGGGACATTGGGGCGGGGCCAGGGCGCAGTGCAGGGTCTGGGGGTCCCCGCCAGGGCCCGCAGGGACGGGGACAGCGAGGACAGACACAGGGACACTGCGGGGACAGACACAGGGACATTGGGGACATTGGGGGGATTGGGGACATTGGGGATTGGGGACATTGGGGGGACTGGGGACATTGGGGGGACTGGGGACATTGGGGGATTGGGGACATTGGGGACATTGGGGACATTGGGGACATTGGGGGACATTGGGGACATTGGGGCGGGGCCAGGGCGCAGTGCAGGGTCTGGGGGGTCCCCGCCAGCGCCCGCAGGGACGGGGACAGCGAGGACAGACACAGGGACACTGCGGGGACAGACACAGGGACACTGGGGACATTGGGGGACATTGGGGACATTGGGGGCATTGGGGGATTGGGGACATTGGGGACATTGGGGACATTTGGGGACATTGGGACATTGGGGGGATTGGGACATTGGGGACATTGGGGAGAGGAGCAGGGACACTGCAGGGAGGGGACATTGGGGTCATTGGGGGACATAGGGAGGATTGGGGAATTTGTGGGGATTTGGGACACTGGGGGGACATTTGGGGACATTTGGGATATTGAGAGGATTGGGGACATTGGGGGGAATTAAGGGATTGGGGACACTGGGGACATTTGGGGACATTGGGGACATTTGGGGGCATTGAGGGGGCATTTGGGACATTGGGGACACTGGGGGAGATCTGGGGATGTGGGGTGACACTGAGGCGACACAGATCACACACACAGGTGACACTGAGGTGACACACAGGTGACCCAGGTGACACACAGATCACACACAGATGAATGACACACAGGTCACACACAGGTGACACTGAGGTGCCCCAGGTGACACACAGGTGACAATGACACAGGTGACACACAGATGACACACAGGTGACACTGAGGTGACACACAGGTGACCCAGGTGACACACAGATCACACACAGGTGACACAGGTGACACACAGGTGACACTGAGGTGCCCCAGGTGACACACAGGTGACACACAGGTGACACACAGATCTCACACAGGTGACACTGAGGTGACACACAGGTGACAATGACACAGGTGACACTGAGGTGCCCCAGGTGACACACAGGTGACAATGACACAGGTGACACTGAGGTGCCCCAGGTGTCCCCACTCACCGTCGAGCCGTGTCCCCTCCTGCTGCTGCAGCAGCGCCGTCCCCTCCCTGTCCCCTGTGGCTGTCCCCAGGCTCAGCAGCCACCAGGGCCCGGCGCCCTGGGGACACTGGGGGCGTGTCCCTGTCCCTGTCCCTGTCCCTGTCCCTGTCCCTGTCGCTGTCCCTGTCCCCGGGGGGGGCAGGGGCTCCGTGGGGCTCAGCTCGCAGCGGGGGGGCTCCCCCGAGGGACCCCAGAACCCGGACAGGGCCCCCCAGGGGTCTGGGGGGGACACAGAGAGAGGGGACAGTGTCAGTGTCACCCCAAAATCAACCCAAAATCACCCCAAATCCCTCAAATTCAACCCAAATTACCCCAAAATATCCCTCAAATTCACACCAAAATCCCACAAGTTCACCCCAAATTCATCCCAAAAAAATTCCTCAAAATCATCCCAAAAAATCCCCCAAATTCACCCCAAAAAATTCCCCAAAATCACCCCAAAATCCCTCAAATTCACCCCAAAAAATCCCTCAAAATCACCCCAAATTCACCCCAAAATATCCCTCAAATTCACCCCATAATCACCCCAAAAATTCAGCAAATTCACCCCAAAGTCACCCAAAAAAATTCCTCAAAATCATCCCAAAATCATCCCAAAAAATCCCCCAAATTCAGCCCAAAATCACCCCAAAAAAATTCTCTCAAATTCACCCCAAAGTCAACCCAAAATCACCCCAAATCCCTCAAATTCACCCCAATATATCCCCCAAATTCACCCCAAAAAATCAAATTCAAAAAATCCTCAAATTCACCCCAAAAAAAAATCACCCCAAATTCACCCCAAAATCACCCAAATTCACCCCAAAACCAAAAATCAAAATCAAATTCACCCCAAAATAAACCCAAATCACCCCAAAATCACCCCAAATTCACCCCAAAATCACCCTAAAATATCCCTCAAAATCACCCCCAAAATCAAAAATCCCCAAATTCACCCCAAAATCACCCCAAAAATCCAGCAAATTCACCCCAAAATTACTCCAGAATCACCCCAAAAAATCCCTCAAATGCACCCCAAAATCACTCCAAAACATCCCTCAAATTCACCAAATTCACTCCAAAAAAATCCCTCAAATTCACCCCAAAATCACCCCAAAAATCCAGCAAATTCACCCCAAATTCACCCAAAAAAATTCCTCAAAAACATGCCAAAATCATCCCAAAAATCCCTCAAAATCACCCCAAAATCCCACAAATTCACCCCAATTTCATCCCAAAAAATCCATCAAATTCACCCCAAAAATCCCCCAAATTCACCCCAAAAATTCCCTCAAATTCACCCCAAACTCACCGCAAAAAATCCATCAAATTCACACCAAATTTACCCCAAAATCCCTCAAATTCACCCCAAATTCACCCAAAAAAATCCCTCAAAATCAACCCAAACTCACCCCAAAAAATCCATCAAATTACACCAAATTTACCCCAAAATCCCTCAAATTTACCCAAAGAAATTCCTCAAAATCATCCCAAAATCACGCCAAAAAATCCCTCAAAATTACACCAAAATAACCCCAAATCCACCCCAAAATCTACCCAAATTCACCCCCCAAAAAAATCCCTCAAGTTCACCCCAAAATCACCCCCAAAATCACCCCAAAACATCCCTCAAATTCACCCCAAAATCACCCCAAAATATCCCTCAAATTCACCCCAAAATCACCCCAAAAATCCAGCAAATTCACACCAAATTCACAAAAAAAAATTCCTCAAAATCATCCCAAAAATTCACCCCAAAAATCCATCAAATTCACCCCAAAAAATCCATCAAATTCACCCCAAAATTCCCTCAAAATCACCCCAAAAAAACCGCCCCAAAAAAACCTCAAAATCCCCAAATCCCCCAAAATCCCCCAAATCCCCCCAAAAATCCCCAAATCCCCCAAAATTCCTCCAAAATCCCAAGAATCCCCAGGACCCCAAAAATCCCCAAAATCCCCAGAATGCCCCAAAATCCCCAAAATCCAAATCCCCAAATTCCCCCAAATCCCCAAATCCCCAAATCAAATCCCAAAATTCCCCCAAAATCCCCAAAATTCCCCCAAAAATCCCCCCAAAATTCCCCCCAAAAATCCCCAAATCCCCCCAAAATCCCCCCAAAAATCCCCAAATCCCCCCAAAATTCCCCCAGGACCCCCCAAATCTCCCCAAATTTTTTGGGGGGTCCCTCACCGCTGACATCGAAGCTCCTCTCCGGGGGGTCCTGGGGATTTTGGGGGTGCGGGGGGGTCACGTGACCCCCCCAAATCCGCAGCAGGGCAGGGTGGGGGGAGGGGGAGCCCCGCTGGTCCAGCAGGGGGCACTGCAGGACCCGGGGGGGGTCCCCAAAAACTGAGACCCCCCCCAAAATCAGCAACAGGCCTGGGGGGGGAGGGAAAAAAAAAAAGGGATTTTTGGGGGTTTGGGGATTTTGGGGGATTTGGGGATTTTTGGGGGGATTTTTGGGGGGTCCTGGGGGGATTTTCGGGGGATTTGGGGATTTTTAGGGGATTTTTGGGGGTCCTAGGGGATTTGGGGGATTTTGGGGGATTTGGAGATTTTTGGGGGATTTGGGGATTTTTGGGGGATTTTTGGGGGTCCTGGGGGATTTGGGGATTTTTGGGGGATTTTTGGGGGTCCTGGGGATTTTGGGGGATTTGGGGATTTTTAGGGGGATTTTTGGGGGTCCTAGGGGGATTTGGGGGATTTTGGGGGATTTGGAGATTTTGGGGGATTTGGGGATTTTTGGGGGATTTTTGGGGGTCCTAAGCGATTTGGGGATTTTGGGGGATTTTTGGGGGTCCTGGGGATTTTCGGGGATTTGGGGATTTTTGGAGGGATTTTGGGGGGTCTTGGGGGGATTTTGGGGTTTTTTCTGAGGGGAGTTTAGGGGGATTTTGGGGGTCCTGCAGGATTTTAGGGATTTGGGGGAGATTTTGGGGGATTTTTGGGGATTTGGGGATTTTTAGGGGATTTTGAGATTTTTGGGGGATTTGGGGATTTTTAGGGGATTTTTTGGGGGTTTTGTGGGGATTTTGGGGGTCTGGGAGTGATTTTGGGGATTTTGGGGATTTGGGGATTTTTGGGGGATTTTGGGGTCCTGGGGGATTTTGGGGGATTTTTGAGGATCTTGGGGAATTTTGGGGTTTTTTTTTAGGGAGTTTTGGGGGATTTTTTTGGGGATTTTGGGGTCCTGGAGGATTTGGGGGATTTTGGGGGAGATTTTGGAGGGATTTCGGGGGATTTTGGGGATTTTTTGGGGGTCCTGAGGGGATTTTGGGGTTTTTTGGGGGGGTCCTGGAGGGATTTTGGGGGGGGGGGGTAAAATGGGATTGGGGGATTTTTGGGGGATTTTGGGAGGGTAAAAAGGGGATTTGGGGAGATTTGGGGGGTCCTGGGAGGGTTTGGGGGAATTTGGGGATCCTGAGGGGATCTGGGGGATCTTGAGGGGATTTTGGGGGCCTGAGGGAATTTCGGGGGTTTTGGGGAGGATTTTGTGAGAGTAAAATGGGATTTGAGGGGATTTTGGGGGTCCTGGGAGGATTTTGGGGGAAATTTCGGGGATTTTGGGGGGTCCCGAGGGGATTTCGGGGAGATTTTGGGGGGCCTTGAGGAGATTTGGGGGTTCCTGGGGGGGAATTTCGGGGAAATTTGGGGGGGTCCGGGAGGATTTTGGGGCGATTTAAGGAAATTTTGGGGGGATTTTGGGGGCGATTTAAGGAAATTTTGGGGGTCCTGGGGAATTTGGGGGATTTTGGGGGATTTTGGGGGAATTTTGGGGGGATTTTGGGGGAATTTTGGGGGGATTTTTGAGGGTTCCGCTCCCGAGATTTCCCGAATTTTGGGACTCCGCGATTTTTTGGGGCGATTTCGCCGAAATTTGGGGAAAATTCCGAAACTTTAGGGTTGGGGGATGGGACCCGCTGGGATTTGGGGGCCCAAAATTTTGGGGGGGTCCCAAATTTGGGGGATTTTTGGCGCCATTTCCTCACCCGCCAGCCCGAGCCGCGCTCCCGCTCCCGCCATTTTCGGTTTCGCTTTCGCTCCTGGCCCCGCCCACCCCAAAAACCCCGCCCCAAAATCCCCGGATGCACCCCAAAAACCCCGCCCCAAAAATCCCCGGATGCAGCCCCAAAATCCCAAAATTCACCCCAAAAACCCCGCCCCAAAATCCCCGGATGCACCCCAAAAACTCCGCCCCAAAATCCCCGGATGCACCCCAAAAACCCCGCTCCAAAATCCCCGGATGCACCCCCAAAATCCCCGGATGCACCCCAAAAACCCCGCCCCAAAATCCCCGGATGCACCCCAAAACCCCGCCCCAAAAATCCCCGGATTCACCCCAAAACTCCGCCCCAAAAATCCCCGGATGCACCCCAAAACCCCGCCCTAAAATCCCCGGATGCACCCCAAAAATCCCAAAATTCACCCCAAAACCCCGCCCCAAAATCCCCGGATGCACCTCAAAAATCCCCAAATTCAACCCCAAAATATCCCCGGATTCACCCCAAAAACCCCACCCCAAAATCCCCGGATTCACCCCCAAAATCCCAAAATTCACCCCAAAAATCCCCGGATTCACCCCAAAATATCCCCGGATTCACCCCAAAATCCCCGCCCCAAAATCCCCGGATTCACCCCAAAAATCCCAAAATTCACCCCAAAAACCCCGCCCCAAAAATCCCCGGATTCACCCCAAAAATCCCCCGATTCACCCCAAAAACTCCGCCCCAAAATCCCCGGATGCACCCCAAAAATCCCAAAATTCACCCCAAAAATCCTCGGATTCACCCCAAAAATCCCCGGATTCACCCCAAAAACCCCCCCCAAAATCCCGGATTCACCCCAAAAATCCCAAAATTCACCCCAAAATCCCCCGATTCACCCCAAAAACTCCGCCCCAAAAACTCCCCGGATTCACCCCAGAAATCCCAAAATTCACCCCAAAAACCCCGCCCCAAAAATCCCCGGATTCCCCCCAAAAATCCCAAAATTCACCCCAAAAATCCCCGGATTCACCCCAAAAATCCCAAAATTCACCCCAAAAATCCCCCGATTCACCCCAAAAATCCCCCGATTCACCCCAAAATATCCCTCGAATATTCCCAAAAAATCCCCAAAATCCCCCCCAAAAATTGCTAAAAATTCCCAAAATTTTCTTTAAAAATTCCTCAAAATTCCCCCAAAATTTCAAAAAAATCCCTCCAAAAAAATCCCCAAAATTCCCCCAAATCCCTCTAAAAATTGCTAAAAAATCCCCAAAATTTTCTTTATAAATTCCTCAAAATTCCCCCAAAATTTCCAAAAAAATCCCCCCAAAAAATCCCAAAAATCCCCCCAGAAATTCCCTAAAATCCCCCTAAAAATTGCTAAGAAATTCCCAAAATTGTCTTTAAAAATTCCTCAAAATTCCCCCAAAATTTCCAAAAAAATCCCCCCAAAAAATCCCCAAAATTCCCCTCAAAATTGCTAAAAATTCCCAAAATTTTCTTTAAAAATACCTCAAAATTCCCCCAAAATATCCCTCGAATATTCCCAAAAAATCACAAAAAATCCCCCCTAAAAATTGCTAAAAAATCCCCAAAATTTTCTTTAAAAATTCCTCAAAATTCCCCCAAAATTTCCAAAAAAATCCCCCCAAAAAATCCCGAAAATTCCCCCAAAAATTCCCTAAAATCCCCCTAAAAATTGATAAAAAAAAAAATCTCATTTTTGGGGTATTTTTATGGAATTAATGGGAATTTTTTTTTAATTTTTGGGGTGATTTTATGGAATTTAATGGGAATTTATTTTTATTATTTTGGGATTTTTGGGGTTCAAACAACTCCAAGAATTTTTCTGGGGGATCCCCCAAAATTTGGGGGTGCTCAGAACAACCTAAAACTGTGAGACACAAAATTTTAAAAATTTCATTTTTTGGGGTATTTTATGGAATTTAATTGTAATTTTTGGGGGGATTTTTGGGGTGGTTTTATGGATTTTAATGGGAATTTTTTTATTATTATTTTGGGATTTTTGGGGTTCAAACAACTCCAATAATTTATTTTGAGGGGATCCCCCAAAATTTTGGGGTGCTCAGACCCACCCAAGGCACGAAACCAAACCCGCCAGACGCAAAAAAATCTCATTTTTTCAGTTTAGTTTTATGGATTTTAATGGGAATTTTTTTTATTATTTTGGGATTTTTGGGGTTCAAAGAACTCCAATAATTTTTCTGGGGATCCCCAAAATTTTGGGGTGCTCAGAACAACCCAAAACTGAGACACAAAAAAAAAAAAAAAAAAATCTCATTTTTTCAGTTTAGTTTCATGGATTTTAACGGGGTTTTTTTTATTAATTTGGGATTTGGGGGGTTCAAAGAACTCCAAGAATTTTTCTGGGGATCCCCAAAATTTTGGGGTGCTCAGGACAACCCAAAACTGTGAGACACAGAATAAAAAAAAATCTCATTTTTGGGGTATTTTATGGAATTTAATTGTAATTTTTGGGGGGATTTTTAGGGTGGTTTTATGGATTTTAATGGGATTTTTTTTTATTATTTTGGGATTTTTGGGGTTCAAGGAACTCCAAGAATTTTTTTGGGGGGATCCCCCAAAATTTTGGGGCGCTCAGACCCACCCAAGGCACGAAACCAAACCCGCCAGACGCAAAAATCTCATTTTTTTGGGGTAATTTTATGGATTTTAACGGGTTTTTTTTTAAATTAATTTGGGATTTTGGGGGTTCAAGGAACTCGAAACAATTTTGAGGGGGGTCCCCCAAAATTTTGGGGTGCTCAGGACAACCCAAAACCGTGAGACACAAAATTTTAAAAATTTCATTTTTTGGGGTATTTTATGGAATTGTAATTATTTGGAGGATTTTTTCGTGGTTTTATGGAATTTAATGGGAATTTTAAAATTAATTTTGGGATTTTAGGGGTCCAGAGAACTCCAAGAATTTTTTTGGGGGGATCCCCCAAATTTTGGGGTGCTCAGACCCACCCAAGGCACAAAACCAAACCCGCGAGACGCAAAAAAATCTCATTTTTTCGGTTTAGTTTTATGGATTTTAACGGGGTTTTTTTTATTAATTTGGGATTTTGGGGGGTTCAAAGAACTCCAATAATTTATTTTGGGGTCCCCAAAATTTTGGGGTGCTCAGGACAACCCAAAACCGTGAGACACAAAAAAAAAAAAAAAAATTCATTTTTGAGGTATTATATGGAATTTTATGGGAATTTTTTTTTATTTTTGGGGGTGATTTTATGGAATTTAATGGGAATTTTTTTTATTATTTTGGGATTTTTGGGGTTCAAAGAACTCCAATAATTTATTTTGGGGGGATCCCCCAAAATTTTGGGGGTGCTCAGAACAACCCAAAACCGTGAGACACAAAATCTTAAAAATTTCATTTTTTGGGGTATTTTATGGAATTTAATTGGAATTTTTGGGGGGATTTTTGGGGTGGTTTGATGGATTTTAATGGGAATTTTTTTTATTATTTTGGGATTTTTGGGGTTCAAAGAACTCCAAGAATTTATCTTGGGGGGATCCCCCAAAATTTTGGGGTGCTCAGAACAACCCAAAACTGAGACACGAAAAAAAAAAAAAAAAAAAAAATCTCATTTTTTTGGTTTAGTTTCATGGATTTTAACGGGGTTTTTTTAATTAATTTGGGATTTTTGGGGTTTAAAGAACTCCAATAATTTTTTTTGGGGGGATCCCCCAAAATTTTGGGGGTGCTCAGAACAACCCAAAACTGTGAGACACAAAAAAAAAAAAATTTCATTTTTGAGGTATTATATGGAATTTTATGGGAATTTTTTTTTATTTTTGGGGGTGATTTTATGGAATTTAATGGGAATTTTTTTATTATTATTTTGGGATTTTCGGGGTTCAAAGAACTCCAATAATTTATTTTGAGGGGATCCCCCAAAATTTTGGGGGTGCTCAGAACAACCCAAAACCGTGAGACACAAAATCTTAAAAATTTCATTTTTTGGGGTATTTTATGGAATTTAATTGGAATTTTTGGGGCGGTTTCATAGATTTTAATGTGAATTTTTATTATTAATTTGGGATTTTGGGGGTTCAAAGAACTCCAATAATTTATTTTCGGGGGATCCCCCAAAATTTTCGGGGCGCTCAGAACAACCCAAAACTGAAACACGGAAAAAAAAAAAAAAAAAAAAATCTCATTTTTTCGGTTTAGTTTCATGGACTTTAACGGGGTTTTTTTTATTAATTTGGGATTTTGGGGGTTCAAAGAACTCCAATAATTTATTTTGGGGGGATCCTCCAAAATTTTGGGGGTGCTCAGGACAACCCAAAACTGAGACACGAAAAAAAAAAAATTAAAAAAAAAAAATCTCATTTTTTCAGTTTAGTTTTATGGATTTTAACGGGGTTTTTTTTTATTAATTTGGGATTTTTGGGGTTCAAAGAACTCCAAGAATTTATTTTGGGGGGATCCCCCAAAATTTTGGGGTGCTCAGGACAACCCAAAACTGTGAGACACAAAATTTTAAAAATTTCATTTTTTGGGGTATTTTATGGAATTTAATTGTAATTTTTGGGGGGATTTTTGGGGTGGTTTTATGGAATTTAATGGGAATTTTTTTTATTATTTTGGGATTTTTGGGGTTCAAAGAACTCCAATAATTTATTTTGGGGGAATCCCCCAAAATTTTGGGGTGCTCAGAACAACCCAAAACTGAAACACGGAAAAAAAAAAAAAAATCTCATTTTTTCAGTTTAGTTTCATGGATTTTAACGGGGTTTTTTTATTAATTTGGGATTTTGGGGGTTCAAAGAACTCCAATAATTTATTTTGGGGGGATCCCCCAAAATTTTGGGGTGCTCAGGACAACCCAAAACTGTGAGACACAGAATAAAAAAAAAATCTCATTTTTGGGGTATTTTATGGAATTTAATTGTAATTTTTGGGGGGATTTTTGGGGTGGTTTTATGGATTTTAATGGGAATTTTTTTTATTATTTTGGGATTTTCGGGGTTCAAGGAACTCCAAGAATTTTTTTGGGGTCCCCAAAATTTTGGGGTGCTCAGACCCACCCAAGGCACGAAACCAAACCCGCCAGACGCAAAAAAAATCTCATTTTTTCAGTTTAGTTTTATGGATTTTAACGGGGTTTTTTTTATTAATTTGGGATTTTGGGGGTGCAAGGACCAGGATACAGTTTGGGGGTCCCCCCCCAGGGTTTGGGGGTGCTCAGGGCTTGGCCTGCAGCTCCTGCTGGAGGCGCCCCAGCAGCTCCCGCTGCTGCTCCGAGCGCCGCTCCAGCTCCTGCATCTGCTGCTCGTAGCGTTTCCTGGGGGAAAATGGGAATTGGGGGGGAAAAATGGAATTGCACAGGGAAAAACTGCAATTCCCTTTTTGCCCCCTTTGCCCCTTTTTTTCCTTCTTTTTTTCTCATTTTTCCCCCCATTTTTTCCTTCTTTTTTTTCCCATTTTTTCCTTCTTTTTTCCCCATTTTTCCCTTTTTTTCCCCATTTTTCCCTTTTTTCCCCCATTTTTTCCTTCTTTTTTTCCCCTTTTTTTCCTTCTTTTTTTCCCATTTTTTCCCTTTTTTCCCCCCCATTTTTTCCTTTTTTTCCCCCATTTTTTCCTATTTTTCCCCCCCATTTTTTCCTTTTTTTCCCCCATTTTTTCCTATTTTTCCCCTTTTTCCCCCCATTTTTTCCTTCTTTTTTTTCCCATTTTTTCCCTTTTCCCCCATTTTTCCTTCTTTTTTTCCCTTTTTTCCTTTCTTTTTTCCCATTCTTTCCTTTTTCCCCCCCGTTTTTTGCTTTTTCCCCCATTTTTCCGTTATTTTTCCTTTTTTTTCCCTTTTTTTCCCTTTTTTTCCCATTTTTTCCCCTTTTTTCCCCCATTTTTCCCCTTCTTTCCCCCATTTTTTCCTTTTTTTCCCATTTTTTCCCTTTTTTCCCCAAATTTTTCCTTCTTTTTTTTTCCCATTTTTTCCCCTTTTTCCCCACATTTTTTCCTTCTTTTTTTCCCATTCTTTCCCTTTTTTCCCCCCCGTTTTTTGCTTTTTCCCCCCATTTTTTCCGTTATTATTCCTTTTTTCCCCCATTTTTCCCCCTTTTTTCCCTTTCTTTCCCCCATTTCTTCCTTTTTTCCCATTTTTTCCCTTTTCCCCCCCCATTTTTTCCTTCTTTTTTTTCCCCTTTTTTCCCTCTTTTCCCCCATTTTTTCCTTTTTTCCCATTTTCCCCCCCATTTTTTCCTATTTTCCCCCCCATTTTTTCCTATTTTTCCCCCCCATTTTTTCCTATTTTTTCCCTTTTTCCCCCATTTTTTCCTTCTTTTTCCCATTTTTCCCTTTTTCCCCCATTTTTTCCTTCTTTTTTTCCCTTTTTTTCCCTTTTTCCCCCCCATTTTTTCCTTTTTTTCCCCCATTTTTTCCTATTTTTTCCTTTTTCCCCCATTTTTTCCTTCTTTTTTACCATTTTTTCCTTTTTTCCCCCATTTTTCCTTTTTTCCCCATTTTTTCCTATTTTTTCCCTTTTTTCCCCCATTTGTTCCTTCTTTTTCCCCATTTTCTCCTTTTCTCCCTCAATTTTTTCCCTTTTTCCCCCATTTTTTCCTTCTTTTTTTTCCCATTCTTTCCCTTTTTCCCCACATTTTTCCTTCTTTTTTTTCCCATTCTTTCCCTTTTCCCCCAGTTTTTGCTTTTTCCCCCATTTTTTCCGTTATTTTTCCTTTTTTTTCCCTTTTTTTCCCATTTTTCCCCTTTTTTCCCCCATTTTCCCCCTTCTTTCCCCCAATTTTTCCTTCTTTTTTTCCCATTTTTTCTTTTTTTTCCCCAAATTTTTCCTTCTTTTTTTCCCATTTTTCCCTCCATTTTTCCTTCTTTTCTTCCCATTTTTTCCCTTTTTCCCCCCCCTTTTTCCCCTATTTTTTCCCCTTTTCCCTCCATTTTTCCCCTTTTCCCCCCGTATTTTTTCCCCATTTTTTCCAATTTCCCCATTTCCCCCCCTATTTTTTCCCATTTTTTTCCTTTTTGTTCCCCAATTTTTTCCCATTTTTTCCCCTATTTTCCCCATTTTTTCCCCAATTTCCCTCTTTTTCCCCTACAATTTTTTTTCCCAATTTCCCATTTTTCCCCAAATTCCCATTTTTTTTCCCCAAATTCCCAGTTTGTTTCCCCAGACCCACATCTCCCCCTGGATGTACTCCAGCCTCTTGCCCACGGTGCCCTTGGCCTCGTGCAGCTCCTGCCGCACCAGCACCGGCCCCAGCAGCTTGAAAATGCAGTTGGACTCGTCCAGCAGGTTCAGCTCCTGCCACATTTGGGGGCAAAAAATCACAGTTTGGGCAAAAAGGAAAATTGGGAAAAAAATTGGGGTTTTTTGGGGGGAAAAAATGGATTTTTTGGGGAAAAAAACTGATTTTTTGGGGGAAAAAAACTGATTTTTTGGGGAAAAAATGGGAAAAAATGGGGATTTTTTAGGGGGAAAAATGGGATTTTTGGGGAGGGAAATGGGGATTTTTTTTTAATGGGGGGAAAAATGGAGATTTTGGGGGGAAAAAATAGGATTTTTTGGGGGAAAAAATGGGATTTTTGGGGAAAAAATTGGATTTTTGGGGGGTGAAAATGGGGATTTTTTAATGGGGGGAAAATGGAGTTGGACTCGTCCAGCAGGTTCAGCTCCTGCCACATTTGGGGTGAAAAATCACATTTTGGGGGAAAAAATCACATTTTGGGCAAAAAGGAAAATTGGGAAAAAATTGGGATTTTTTAGGAGAAAAAATGGATTTTTTGGGGGAAAAAAATTGATTTTTGGGGGAAAAAATGGGAAAAAATGGGGATTTTTTTAGGGGGAAAATGGGATTTTTGGGGAGGGAAATGGGGATTTTTTTAATGGGGGAAAATGGAGATTTTGGGAAAAAATAGGATTTTGGGGAAAAAATGGGATTTTGGGGGAAATGGGGATTTTTTTAATGGGGGAAAAATGGGATTTTGGGGAAAAATGGGATTTTGGGGAAAAATGGGGATTTTTTAATGGGGGGAAAATGGGGATTTTTTAATGGGGGGAAATGGGTTTTTTTTTATGGGGGAAAAATGGGATTTTTGGGGAAAAAAATTGGATTTTTGGGGGGTGAAAATGGGGATTTTTTAATGGGGGGAAAATGGAGTTGGACTCGTCCAGCAGGTTCAGCTCCTGCCAAATTTGGGGGCAAAAAATCACAGTTTGGGGGGAAAAAAATCATATTTTGGGCAAAAAGGAAAATTGGGAAAAAAATTGGGGTTTGTGGGGGAAAATGGGGATTTTTTTTGGGGGAAAATGGGATTTTTGGGGAAAAAAATTGGATTTTCAGGGAAAAAAATGGGATTTTTTGGGGGGGAAAATGGGGATTTTTGGGGAAAAAATTGGGATTTTGGGGGAAAATGGGGATTTTTTGGGGGAAAATGGGATTTTTGGGGAGGGAATTGGGGATTTTTTTAAATGGGAAAAAATTGAATTTTTGGGGAAAAAAAATTGGATTTTTGGGGGGGAAATGGGGATTTTTTTTAATAGGGGAAAAATGGGATTTTTGGGGGAAAAATGGGGATTTTTCAATGGGGGGAAAATGAGGAATTTTGGGGAGGGAAATGGTTTTTTTTTTTATGGGGGAAAAGTGGGATTTTGGGGAAAAAAAATCGATTTTTGGGGGGTGAAAATGGGGATTTTTTAATGGGGGGGAAAATGGAGTTGGACTCGTCCAGCAGGTTCAGCTCCTGCCAAATTCGGGGGCAAAAAATCACATTTTGGGGGGAAAAAATCACATTTTGGACAAAAAGGAAAATTGGGGAAAAAATTGGGGTTTTTTGGGGAGAAAAAATGGATTTCTTGGGGAAAAAAACCTGATTTTTTGGGGGAAAAAAACTGATTTTTTGGGGAAAAAATGGGAAAAAATGGGGATTTTTTAGGGGGAAAAATGGGATTTTTGGGGGGAAAATGGGATTTTTGGGGGGAAAACATGGATTTTTGGGTGGAAAAAATGGGAAAAAAATGGGGATTATTTTGGAGAAAAACGGGGATTTTGTGGGGGAAAATGGAGTTGGACTCGTCCAGCAGGTTCAGCTCCTGGGGAATTTGGGGGCAAAAAATCACATTTTGGGGGGAAAAAATCATATTTTGGGCAAAAAGGAAAATTGGGAAAAAAATTGGGGTTTTTGGGGGGAAAATGGGGATTTTTTTTTGGGGGAAAATGGGATTTTTGGGGAAAAAAATTGGATTTTCATGGAAAAAAATGGGATTTTTGGGGAAAATGGGGATTTTTGGGGAAAAAATTGGGATTTTTGGGGGGAAAATGGGGATTTTTTTGGGGAAAATGGGATTTTGGGGGAGGGAATTGGGGATTTTTTTAAATGGGAAAAAATTGAATTTTTGGGGAAAAAATTGGATTTTTGGTGGGAAAAATGGGGATTTTTTAATGGGGGGAAAATAAGGATTTTTGGGGAGGCAAATGTTTTTTTTTTTTTTATGGGGAAAAGTGGGATTTTGGGAAAAAAAAATCGATTTTTGGGGGTGAAAATGGGGATTTTTTAATGGGGGGAAAATGGAGTTGGACTCGTCCAGCAGGTTCAGCTCCTGCCAAATTTGGGGTGAAAAATCACATTTTGGGAAAAAAATCACATTTTGGGCAAAAAGGAAAATTGGGAAAAAAATTGGGATTTTTGGGGGAAAAAATTGGATTTTTCGGGAGAAAAATGGGAAAAAAATGGGGATTTTTTGGGGGAAAAAAAGGGATTTTTGGGGGGGAAATGGGGATTTTTGGGGGAAAAAAAAGGATTTTTGAGGGAAAAAATGGGACTTTTGGGGGGGGAAAATGGGGATTTTTTTGGGGAAAAAGGGATTTTGGGGTGTGATTTTGAGAGATTTTTGGGGCAGTTTTGGGGAATTTTGGGGCAGTTTTGGGTTTTTGGGGCAGTTTTTGGGATTTTTGGGGCAGTTTTTTGTGTTTTTTGGGGCAGTTTTTGGGATTTTTTGGGGCAGTTTTTAAGGAATTTTGGGACAGGTTTTTCATGTTTTTTGGGGAATTTTGGGGCAGTTTTTTGGGGGTTTTTGAGAGATTTTTGGGGCGGTTTTTGGAGGTTTTTTTGTGGAATTTTGGGGCAGTTTTTTGTGTTTTTTGGGGCAGTTTTGGTGTTTTTTGGGGCAGTTTTTGGAGGTTTTTTTGTGGAATTTTGGGGCAGTTTTTTGGTGTTTTAGGGGCAGTTTTTGGAGGTTTTTTTGGTGTTTTTGGGGCAGTTTTTAGGAATTTTGGGGCAGTTTTTTGGTGTTTTTGGGGCAGTTTTTGGAGGTTTTTTCGTGGAACTTTGGGGCAGTTTTTGGTGGTTTTTGAGGCAGTTTTGGTGTTTTTTGGGGCAGTTTTTGGGATTTTTTGGGGCAGTTTTTTGAGGTTTTTTTGTGGAATTTTGGGGCAGTTTTGGAGGTTTTTTTGTGGAATTTTGGGGCAGTTTTTTGAGGTTTTTGGTGTTTTTTGGGGCAGTTTTGGATTTTTTAGGGCAGTTTTTTGAGGGTTTTTTGGTGTTTTTTGGGGCAGTTTTTGGAGGTTTTTTTGTGGAATTTTGGGGCAGTTTTTTGTGTTTCTTGGGGCAGTTTTTTGAGGTTTTTTTTGTGTTTTTGGGGCAGTTTTGGGGTGTTTTTTGGGGCAGTTTTGAGGTTTTGGGCAGTTTTTGGGGGCATATTTGGGGCAGTTTTTGGGGTTCTTTGGGGCAGTTTTTAAGGAATTTTGGGACAGTTTTTTTATGTTTTTTGGGGAATTTTGGGGCAGTTTTTTGGGGGTTTTTGAGAGATTTTTGGGGCAGTTTTTTGTGTTTTTCGGGGCAGTTTTTGGAGGTTTTCTTGGTGTTTTTGGGGCAGTTTTTGGAGGTTTTTTTGTGGAATTTTGGGGCAGTTTTTTGCGTTTTTTGGGGCAGTTTTTGGGATTTTTTGGGGCAGTTTTTGGAGGTTTTTTGTGGAATTTTGGGGCAGTTTTTATGTGTTTTTTGGGGCAGTTTTTTGAGGTTTTTTTTGTGGTTTTGGGGCAGTTTTGGGTTGTTTTTTGGGGCAGTTTTTGGGGGCATATTTGGGGCAGTTTTTGGTGGTTTTTTGGGGCAGTTTTTGGGGGCATATTTGGGGCAGATTTGGGGGCATATTTGGGGCAGTTTTTGGGGTTCTTTGGGGCAGTTTTTAAGGAATTTTGGGGCAGTTTTTTGATGTTTTTTGGGGAATTTTGGGGCAGTTTTTTGGGGGTTTTTGAGAGATTTTTGGGGCAGTTTTTTGTGTTTTTTGGGGCAGTTTTTGGAGGTTTTTTGGTGGAATTTTGGGGCAGTTTTTGGAGGTTTTTTTGTGGAATTTTGGGGCAGTTTTTGTGTTTTTTGGGGCAGTTTTTTGGTGTTTTTGGGGCAGTTTTTTGAGGTATTTTTGTGGAATTTTGGGGCAGTTTTTTGGTGTTTTAGGGGCAGTTTTTGGAGGTTTTTTTGGTGTTTTTTGGGGCAGTTTTTGGAGGTTTTTTCGTGGAACTTTGGGGCAGTTTTTGGTGGTTTTTGACGCAGTTTTGGTGTTTTTTGGGGCAGTTTTGGGGATTTTTTGGGGCAGTTTTTTGAGGTATTTTGTGGAATTTTGGGGCAGTTTTTGGTGTTTTAGGGGCAGTTTTGGAGGTTTTTTTGGTGTTTTTGGGGCAGTTTTTGGAGGTTTTTTGGAACTTTGGGGCAGTTTTGGTGGTTTTGACGCAGTTTTTGTTTTTTGGGGCAGTTTTGGGGATTTTTGGGGCAGTTTTTGAGGTTTTTTGTGGAATTTGGGGCAGTTTTTGTGTTTTTGGGGCAGTTTTTGAGGGTTTTTGTGTTTTTGGGGCAGTTTTGGGGTGTATTTTGGGGCAGTTTTTGAGGTTTTTTGGGGCAGTTTTTGGGGGCATATTTGGGGCAGTTTTTGGGGTTCTTTGGGGCAGTTTTTAAGGAATTTTGGGACAGTTTTTTGATGTTTTTTGGGGAATTTTGGGGCAGTTTTTTGGGGGTTTTTGAGAGATTTTTGGGGCAGTTTTTTGTTTTTGGGGCAGTTTTTGGAGGTTTTTTTGTGGAATTTTGGGGCAGTTTTTGGAGGTTTTTTTGTGGAATTTTGGGGCAGTTTTTTGGTGTGTTTTGGGGCAGTTTTTTGGTGTTTTTGGGGCAGTTTTTGGAGGTTTTTTTGTGGAATTTTGGGGCAGTTTTTTGGTGTTTTTTGGGGCAGTTTTTGGAGGTTTTTTTGTGGAATTTTGGGGCAGTTTTTTGGTGTGTTTTGGGGCAGTTTTTGGAGGTTTTTTTGGTGGTTTTTGGGGCAGTTTTTGGAGGTTTTTTTGTGGAATTTTGGGGCAGTTTTTTGGTGTTTTTGGGGCAGTTTTTGGTGGTTTTTCAGGTGTTTCTGGGGCAGTTTTGGGGTGTTTTTGGCCCCACCTCCTGCACGATGTTGTTCTCTGTCAGCTGCGTCTCCAGTTTCTGCCGCGCCGCCACCGCCCGGCCCAGCTCTGGGGGGGGAAAAAAAAACAAAAAAACATTTTGGGGAGATTTTGGGGGTCCCAGGGGGGTTTGGGAGGAGTTTGGGAAAATTTTGGGGATCCCAGAGATTTTATTGAGAGAATTTTGGGGAGATTTTGAGGATCCCAGGGATGATTTTGAGAGGGATTTTGGGAGGATTTTGGGGGTCCCAGGAGTTTTTTGTGAAAATTTTGGGGGTCCCAGGGGGTTTTTTTGAGAGGTTTTTACGGTTCCAGGGATGATTTTGAGTGAATTTTGGGGAAATTTGGGGGTCCCAGGGATGATTTGGAAAGAATTTTGGGGGTCCCAGGGTTTTTTTGGTGAGAATTTGGGGGAAATTTTGGGGCTCTCAGGGGAACTTGAGGTGGTTTTGGGGATCCCAGGGATGATTTTGAGAAAATTTGGGGGTCCCAGGGATGATTTTGAGTAAATTTTGGGGAAATTTGGGGGTCCCAGGGATGATTTGAAAAGAATTTGGGAAAATTTGGGGGGTCTCAGGGGTTTTTTGAGAGGTTTTTGAGGAAATTTGGGGGGTCCAAGGGGGGTTTGAGAAGATTTTGGTGAGTTTTTGGGGGTCCCAGAGATTTTTTTGAGAGAATTTTGGGGAGATTTTTGGGATCCCAGGGGGAACCTGAGATGATTTTGGGGAAATTTGGGGATCCCAGTGGGATTTTGGGGAGCCCAGATTTTTCTTGTGAAAATTCTGGGGAGGTTTTGGGGGTCCCAGGGATGATTTTGGGGGTTCCAGTGGGTTTTTTTAAAGGATTTTGGGAAATTTTGGGGGTCCCAGTGGTTTTTTTGAGAAGTTTTTGGGGAGTCCCAGGTGGGATTTTGGGGGTGCTCAAAGAGGATTTTTGGGATTTTTTTGGGGGGTCCCAAGTGGGATTTTGGGGGTGCTCAAAGAGGATTTTTGGGATTTTTTTTTTTGGGGGTCCCAGGTGGGATTTTGGGGGTGCTCAGAAGGGATTTTGGGGATTTTGGGATTTTGGGGTCTCACCTTTCTGTAACTGCTGATATTTCTCCAGCTCCCCCTGGAGCTTCTTCTGCAGCGGCTCCGCCATCAGGGGGGCCTTTTTTTGGGAGGGAGGAGGATTTTGGGGTCACGCTCCGCACCCCAAAATCCCCAAAAAAAAAAAAAAAAAAAAAATCCAGGACCCCCCAAATTCCCTCCAGAACCCCCCAAAATCCCTCGTGCCCCCACAATCCCATCGTGCCCCCAAAAACCTCACGAGAGCCCCCAGGACCCCCAAATTCCCTCGCCGACCCCAAAATTCCCCAAATTCCCAAAATCCCCGGGGATCCTGGAGGGTGAGAGAAGGGCGAGGGCAGCTCCAGGATGGGCCCGAGGCGGCGAAATGGCGGCGGACCGCGGTGAAAGCCGCGCTGGTGGCGCTGGGACTGACGGTGCTGGGGCTAATGGGGAGCGGCGATGGCGAGGAGCTGCTGGCGGCCATGGCGGTCTGGGTGGAGGGGCGGGGGATTTGGGGGTGGGGGAGGCGTGGGAGATTTAATCAATGGGAGCGCGGGAACAGGCTAAGGATTTATGAATGAGGGCGCGGGGTTTTGAACGGGGAGCGTGGGAACAGGGCAGGGTTTATGAATGGGAGCGTGGGAACGGGCCGGGGTTTATGAACGGGAGCGTGGGAACGGGGCAGGGTTTATGAAGGGGGGCGCAGGGTTTATGAGTGAGGGGAAGGCCGGCAGGAAATGGGGTCAGGGTCGGAATGGGAGCCGGGGGTCCTGAATGGGGTCCCAGGGTTGGAACTGGGGCTCCCGAGGATGGGATTTGGGGTCCCATTGGGGGTCCCGAGGATGGCATTAGGGACCCCGTGTCCCCCCGGCTGTCTCGGCCTCCTTTCGGGCGGCTCCGGCGACCTTTCCTCGCTGTCCCCGCGGGACGCCACCCCCGCCGTGCTGCTGGCGCCCGCGCCGTGCGCGCTCCCGACGCCGCCGTTCCTGCTGACGCTCGTGCCCAGCGCGCCCGCGCACCGGGCGCCGCCTCGCCGTGCGCGACACCTGGGGCGGCTCAGGGCCGCTCAGGGTCCCAGGGCCGCACCGTGTTCGTGCTGGGCGCCCGCCACCGCCGGGCCCAGCGCGAGCTGCGCAGTCGCGACAAGCACGGCGACATCCTGCAGGGCGACTTCGCCGACACCTCGCCAACCTCACCGCAAGACGCTGCTGCTGCTGCGCTGGGCGCGCGCCTGCTGCGCGAAGGCGCGCTTCCTGCTCAAAGCCGACGACGACGTGTTCGTGGACGCGCCCGCTGTCGCGACATACCTGGCGACATAGCCGGCGGCGCGGGCGCCTCTACCTGGGGCGTGCACTGGGCGGTGGCGCCGAACCGCGACCCGCGCAGCCGCCACCACGTGCCCGCGGGGGTTTCGCGAGGTCGCGGTTCCCGCCCTACTGCAGCGGCACCGCCTACGTGCTGTCGCGACAGGCGGCCGCGGCCGTGCTGGGGGCGGGCGCGCCGTGCCGCTGGCGCTGCCCGAGGACGTGTGGGTGGGGCTGGGCGCGCGCGGCGCAGGCGTGGCCCCGCGGCACTGGGCGCGGCTCGGGGGCGCGCTGCGCGTGCCCGCGGGGGCGCGCTGCTGCCTGGGCGCGCGCGCTGGTGGCGCACGGCGTGCAGCCCGCCGGGCTGCGCCAGCGGTGGGCGGGGCTGGAGCGGGAGGGCGGGGCCGGGCGGTGCCCGCAGGTGCTGCGGGGGCGCTGGGAGGCTGCGCTGCAGGGCCCTGGCGTGGGGAGGGCTGTGGGGGTGACGTCATCGGGAGTGACGTCATCGGGGAGGTGATGCGGTGGTGACGTCACGGTGTCACTGGGGGTGATGTCGTGGGGTGTGGTGGCATTGGAGAGTGATGTAATGGGGGATGACGTCATTGGGGAGTGACGTCGTGAGGGTGATGTCACTGGGAGTGATGTCATGAGGAGCGATGTAATTGAGGTGATGTCATGGGAAATGATGTCATGGGTGATGTAATGGGGGAGTGACGTCATGAGGATGTCACTGGGAGTGATGTAATGGGGTTGTGTCGTGGGGTGTGATGTCACGCAGTGATGTCACTGGGGTGTGACGTCATTGGAGAGTGATGTCATGGGGGAGCGTCACTGGGGTGACGTCATGAGGAGCAATGTAATTGAGGTGATGTCATGGGAAATGATGTCATGGGTGATGTAATGGGGGAGTGATGTCATGGGTGATGTCACTGGGAGTGATGTCACGGCAGTGACATCATGGGGCGGTGTCACGGCGTGTGATGTCATTGGAGAGTGACGTCATGAGTGGGGAACCCCCCACCAATGGGGGCTGTGGTGGGGGAGTGACATCATGGGGTGTGACGTCACAGCCTGATGATGTCACCGGGGTGACATCACAGATTGGGGATCCCCTCCCCCCCCCCCAAATGGGGCCCAGGGACTCCGGTGGCCTCGGGGGGGGTGGGGGTGACACAGGGACACCGATGGGACACTGATGGCACCTGCCTGTCACACGGATGTGACACAGGGACACAAAGCTGGCTCGGTGACACCGATGTCACCTGAATGTCACCTGGGTGTGACACTGAGCTGTCACGGTGACAGGGACGTCACACAAGGACACGGAGCTGGCTCGGTGACACCGATGTCACCTGAATGTCACCTGGATGTGACAGAGATGTGACACAGGGACACAGAGCTGGCACAATGACACAGGTGTCACCTGGACGTCACCTGGCTGTGACACAAGGACACGGAGCTGGCTCGGTGACACAGTGTGACACAAGGACATGGACCCCATGCGGTGACACGCATGTGACACGGGGACACGGAGCTGGCACAGGGACACTGCTGCTGTCACCTGGATGTCACGGAGATGTCACAGTGACAAGGACACACAAGGACATGGAGCTGGCTCAGTGACCCTGATGTCACTCAGGTGTCACTCAGGTGTCACCGGGATGTGACACAATGACCCCAATGTCACTCAGGTGTCACTGGGATGTGACACAGTGACCCCAATGTCACTCAGGTGTCACCTGGATGTGACACAGTGACCCCAATGTCACTCAGGTGTCACTCAGGTGTCACTGGGATGTGACACAGTGACCCCAATGTCACTCAGGTGTCACCTGGATGTGACACAGTGACCCCAATGTCACTCAGGTGTCACTCAGGTGTCACTGGGATGTGACACAGTGACCCCAATGTCACTCAGGTGTCACCTGGATGTGACACAGTGACCCCAATGTCACTCAGGTGTCACTCAGGTGTCACCTGGATGTGACACAGTGACCCCAATGTCCCTCAGGTGTCACCCAGTTGTCACTCAGGTGCCACCCTCCAATAAAGTCCCCAGAGCTGGTGACATTAAGGTGGCCTTGGCTGGGGGAGGGGACATTGGGGACCCCAAAAATGGGGATGGGACAATTTGGGGACCCCAAAAATGGAGAGGGGACACCTTGGGGACTCCAAAAATTGACATGAGACCCCAAAAAATGTGGGGAGGGGACACTTTGGGGACCCCAAAATTTGGGGATGGGACCCCAAAACTGGGATGGGGACACTCTGGGGACCCCAAAAAATGGGGAAAGATTCCCAGGGGACACCTTGGGGACCCCAAAATTGGGGAGGGGACCCCAAAAATGGGGATGGGGACACCTTGGGGACCCCAAAATTTGAGACAGGGACACTTTGGGGACCCCAAAATTGGGGAAAGGACCCTAAAAATGGGGATGGGACCCCAAAAAAGGGGGAAGGGACACTTTGGGGACCCCAAAATTCGGGCCACAAACCCCTCAGGACACCCCAAAATCGCTGCCCCCACTTTTTATTTCTTGAACCTCTCCAGGGCCCCCTTTTTGGGGGGGGATCCCCCCAATTTCGGGGCCTTTCCCCCCAATTTTGGGGCAGGACCCCCCTTCTTCCCCTTCGGCTGCTTTTTGGGGTTTGCCCCAAGTTTTTTCCCAATTTTTGGGGTTTTTTCCCCAATTTTTTGGGATTTTCCCCATTTTTCCTGATTTTTTGGGTTTTTCCCCAATTTTTCCTGATTTTTTGGGTTTTTCCCCATTTTTTCCTGATTTTTGGATTTTTCTCCAATTTTTGGTTTTTTTCCCCAATTTTTCCCAATTTTTGGGGTTTTTCCCCAATTTTTTCCCAATTTTTGGTTTTTTCCCCAATTTTTTCCTCCTTTTTTGGGGGTTCCTCCTCGTTTTTCTCCTTCTGTTCCAAACTTTTCCCGGATCCGGGCCTGAGGGAAAAAAAAAAAAAAAATTGAAAATTTGGGATTTCTCCAGAACTCCCCAAAATTACAAAAAAAAAAAAAATTTAACCAAAAAAAAAAAAAAAAATACCCCAAAATTTCCTTATAAAACCTCAGAAATTCCAAAAAAATTCCACTAAAATCCCCCAAAATTTCAAAAAAATTCCCCAAAATTCCCCAAATCCCCCTAAAAAATCCCCAAATTCCTTCCCCAAAATTCCAAAAAAAAAATCCCAAAAAAATCCTTAAAAAATCTCCAAAAAATTTCCCCCTAAAATTCCTTAAAAAAACCCCAAAACTGTCCTAAAAATCCCCCCAAAATATCCCTCAAAAATTCCTAAAAAATCCCAAAAAGTTCATAAAAAATTCCCAAAAATTCCTTCAAAAAAAAAAAAAAAAGCCAAAATTAAAAATGCCCAAAATTAACCCCAAAATTGCTAAAATTACTGAAAACTCCCCAAGAATTCCAAAAAGAATCCCTGAAATTCCTGCCAAAATTCCAAAAAAAAAAAAAAAATCCCAAGATCCCCTAAAAATTCCTAAAAAATCCCAAAAAAATCCTGAAAAAAATCCCCCAAAAATCCTTAAAAAATCCCCAAAATTCCCCCAAAAAATCCCCAAAATTCCCCAAAAATTCCTTTAAAAAAATCCCAAAAAATCCTTAAAAAACCCCAAAACTCCCCTGAAAATTCCTCCCAAAAATTCCCCAAAAATCCCTAAAAGATCCCAAAAAATACCAAAATTTTTTTTTTAAATCCCAAAAAATCCCCCCAAAAAATCACGAAAAATCTCCAAAAATTCATTTAAAAAACCACAAAAAATCCCCAAAAACCGTTAAAAACCCCAAAAATTCCCCAAAAAATCCCTAAAAATCCCCCAAAAAATCACCAAAATTCCCCAAAAATTCTTTTCAAAAAACCCAAAAAATCCCAAAAAATCCTTAAAAACCCCAAAACTCCCTCAAAAAATTCCCAAAAAAATCCCTAAAAGTCCCCGAAAATCCCCCAAAATTCCCAAAAAATACCAAAAATTTCTTTTTAAAAATCCCCAAAAAATCCCCCAAAAATTCCCAAAAAATACCAAAAAAATTTTTAAAAATCCCAAAAATTCCCCCCAAAATTCCCCCCAAAAATCCCCAAAATTCCCCAAAAATTCCTTTAAAAAAATCCCAAAAAATCCTTTAAAAAACCCCAAAACTCCCCTGAAAATTCCCCAAAAAAATTCCCCAAAAATCCCTAAAAGATCCCAAAAAATCCCACAAAAATTCCCAAAAAATACCAAATTTTTTTTTAAATCCCCAAAATCCCCAAAAATTCCCCAAAAATCCCTAAAAAATCCCAAAAAATCCCACAAAAATTCCCAAAAAATCCCAAAAATTTTTTTTAAAAATCCCAGAAAAAGTCCCCCAAAAAATCACGAAAAATCTCCAAAAATTCCTTTAAAAAAACCAAAAAAAATCCTTAAAAAAACCCTGAAAAATCCTTTAAAAACCCCGAAAATTCCCCCAAAAATCCCAAAAAATTCCCAAAAAATCCACCAAAAATCCCACAAAAAATCCCTAAAAAATCCCAATTTTTTTTTTAAATCCCAAAAAATCCCCCCAAAAATTCACGAAAAATCTCCAAAAATTCCTTTAAAAAAACCCAAAAAATCCTTAAAAAACCCCGAAAAATCCTTAAAAAACCCCAAAAATTCCCCAAAAAATCCCAAAAAATTCCCCCAAAATCCCACAAAAAATCCCCAAAAAATACCAAAATTTTTTTTAAAAAATCCCAAAAAATCCCCCCCAAAAATCACAAAAAATCTCCAAAAATTCCTTTAAAAAACCCCAAAAATCCTTAAAAAACCCCGAAAATTCCCTAAAAAATCCAAAAAAATTCCCCAAAAATCCCTAAAAAATCCCTAAAAAATCCCACAAAAATTCCCAAAAAATACCAAATTTTTTTAAAAATCCCCCAAAAAATCACGAAAAATCTCCAAAAATTCCTTTAAAAAAAACCCAAAAAATCCTTAAAAAACCCCGAAAAATCCTTAAAAACCCCCGAAAATTCCCCAAAAAATCCCAAAAAATTCCCAAAAAATTCCCAAAAAATTCCCCAAAAATTCCCAAAAAATTCCCCAAATTTTCCCAAAATTCCCAGAATGTCTCACCCTCTGCTCCTCGTTGTGCACCTGCCTCTTCCTGTGCTCGGGGTCCCTCCTGGTGTAGAATTTAGGGTTTGGATCGAATTTGGGAATTTTGGTGGAAATTTAGGATTTTGGGATCAGGATTTCAGGGGTTTTGGGATCAGGATTTGGGGCAGATTTTGGGTGTAATTTTGGAATTTTGGGTCAGTACCAGGGGCTGGATCCTCTCCTGCTGCTTCTGCTCCAGCCCCGAGGCAGAGCCGGGCGGAATTTGGGATTTGGGGGTCAGGAATTTTGGGATTTTGGGTGGAAATTTGGGATTTTTGGGATCAGATTTGTAGGGCTGATTTTGGTGTAATTTTGGGGATTTTGGAGTCAGTACCAGGGGCTGGATCCTCTCCTGCTGTTTCTGCTCCAGCCCGAGAGCAGAGCTGGGCCGGGAATTTGGGATTTTGGATCAGGATTTTAGGTGAATTAGGATTTTGGGATCAGAATAGGATTTTGGGATCAGGATTTTGAGGATTTTGGGATCAATTCAGGATTTGGGATCAGGATTTAGGGCAGATTTAGGTGTCCCGAGAGCAGAGCCGGGCCCGGGGAATTTGGGATCAGAATTTTGGGATTTTGGGTGGAAATTTGGGATTTTTGGGATCAGGATTTTGGGGGGATTTTGGGATTTTTGGGATCAGGATTTTGGGGCAGATTTTGGGTGTAATTTTGGGGATTTTGGGTCAGTACCAGGAGCTGGATCCTCTCCTGCTGCTTCTGCTCCAGCCCCGAGAGCAGAGCCGGGCCCGGGGGAATTTGGGATTTGGGGATCAGAATTTTGGGGATTTTGGGTGGAAATTTGGGATTTTTGGGATCAGGATTTCAGGATTTTGGGATCAGGATTTTGGGGCAGATTTTGGGTGTAATTTTGGGGATTTTGGGTCAGTACCAGGAGCTGGATCCTCTCCTGCTGTTTCTGCTCCAGCCCCGAGAGCAGAGCCGGGCCCGGGGGAATTTGGGATTTTGGGATCAGAATTTTGGGATTTTGGGTGGAAATTTGGGATTTTTGGGATCAGGATTTTGGGATTTTGGGATCAGGATTTTGGGGCAGATTTTGGGTGTAATTTTGGGGATTTTGGGTCAGTACCAGGCACTGGATCCTCTCCTGCTGTTTCTGCTCCAGCCCCGAGAGCAGAGCCGGGCCCGGGGGAATTTGGGATTTTGGGGATCAGAATTTTGGGTGGAAATTTGGGATTTTTGGGATCAGAATTTTGGGGGGATTTTGGGATCAGGATTTTGGGTCAGATTTTGGTGTAATTTTGGGGATTTTGGGTCAGTACCAGGAGCTGGATCCTCTCCTGCTGTTTCTGCTGCAGCCCCGAGAGCAGAGCCGGGCCCGGGGGAATTTGGGATTTTGGGATCAGAATTTTGGGTGGAAATTTGGGATTTTTGGGATCAGAATTTTGGGATTTTGGGTGGAAATTTGGGATTTTTGGGATCAGGATTTTGGGATTTTTGGGATCAGGATTTTGGGGCAGATTTTGGGTGGAAATTTGGGGATTTTGGGTCAGTACCAGGAGCTGGATCCTCTCCTGCTGTTTCTGCTCCAGCCCCGAGAGCAGAGCCGGGCCCGGGGGAATTTGGGATCAGAATTTTGGGATTTTGGGTGGAAATTTGGGATTTTTGGGATCAGGACTCCAGGATTTTGGGATCAGGATTTTGGGTCAGATTTTGGTGTAATTTTGGGGATTTTGGGTCAGTACCAGGAGCTGGATCCTCTCCTGCTGTTTCTGCTCCAGCCCCGAGAGCAGAGCCGGGCCCGGGGGAATTTGGGATTTGGGGATCAGAATTTTGGGTGGAAATTTGGGATTTTTGGGATCAGGATTTTGGGATTTTGGGTGGAAATTTGGGATTTTTGGGTGATACCAGGCGCTGGATCCTCTCCTGCTGTTTCTGCTCCAGCCCTGCCGTGTCCACCCGGGAGAGCAGAGCCGGGTCCGGGGTCAGCAGCTGCCACGGGATCTGAGAGAGAGAAAAAATGGAATTTTTTGGGGTGAAAAACTGGGATTTTGGGAAAAAATGGGAATTGGTGGGGTTGGGAATGGGGAGCTGGGGGGAAATTGGGAATTTTGGGGGAATTTGGGGAATGAAATGGGAATTATTGGGGGAAAATGGGAGAAAAAAAGGGAATTTTGGTGGTGAAATTGGGGATTTTGAAGGGAAAAAAGGGATTTTGGAAGGGAAAAGAATGGGGATTTTTGGGAAAAAAATGGGGATTTTTGGGAGAAAAAATGGGGATTTGGGGGAAAAATGGGAATTTGGGGGTGAAAAAAATGGGATTTTTGGAGGGGGAAATGGGGATTTTTTTTGGATTTTAGTTGGGAATTTTGGGTGAGAATTTTGGGGATTTTGGGTCAGAATTTGGGTGAGAATTTTGGGATTTTGGATGGGATTTTTGAGATTTCGGGTCAGGATTTCAGTATTTTGGGTGGGAATTTTGGGTGAGAATTTGGGGATTTTAGGTGGAAATTTTGGGTGGGAATTTTGTTATTTTGGGTGGGAATTTTGGGATTTTGGGTGAGAATTTTGGGAGTTTGGGTGAAAATTTTGGGTGGAAATTTTGGGGATTTTGGGTGGGAATTTTGGGTGAGAATTTGGGTGAGAATTTTGGGATTTTGGATTTGAAATTTTGGGGATTTTGGGTGAAAATTTTGGGTGAGAATTTTGGGATTTTGGGTGGGATTTTTGAGATTTCGGGTCAGAATTTCAGTATTTTGGGTGGGGATTTTGGGTGAGAATTTGGGATTTTAGGTGGAATTTTGTTGGGATTTTGGGATTTTGGGTGAATTTTGGGTGAAATTTGGGGATTTGGGTGAAATTTTGGGTGAAATTTGGGATTTTGGGGATTTTGGGAATTTGGGATTTTAGGTGGATTTTGATTGGGAGATTTTGTGATTTTGGGTGAATTTGGGATTTTAGGTGGAAATTTTGGTGGGAATTTTGGGATTTTGGGTGAATTTTGGAGTTGGGAAATTTGTGGATTTTGGGGATTTGAATTTTGGGGTTTTGGGAATTTGGGTGAGAATTTTGGGATTTTGGGTGGGATTTTTGAGATTTCGGGTCAGGTTTCAGTATTTTGGGTGGAAATTTTGGGTGAGAATTTGGGGATTTTAGGTGGAAATTTTGTCTGGGAATTTTGGGATTTTGGGTGGGAATTTTGGGTGGAAATTTGGGGATTTTGGGTCAGAATTTGGGTGAGAATTTTGGGATTTTGTGTCGGATTTTTGGGAATTTCGGGTCCGAATTTCAGTATTTTGGGTGGGAATTTTGTTATTTTGGGTGAGAATTTTGGGATTTTGGGTGAGAATTTTGGGATTTTGGGTGGGAATTTTGGGTGGAAATTTGGGGATTTTGGGTGAAAATTTTGGGTGAGAATTTGGGGATTTTGGGTCAGAATTTGGGTGAGAATTTTGGGGATTTTGTGGATTTTGGAGAATTTGGGTCAATTTCAGTATTTTGGTGGGAATTTTGGGTGAAAATTTTGGGGATTTTGGGTGAAAATTTTGGGTGGAAATTCTGGGATTTTGGGTGGAAATTTTGGGGAATTTTGTGTTTCTCTCACCTTTTCCAGCAGCGCCTTCACCTCCCACTCCTGGCGCTTGCCGCAGCTCTGGGTTGTTCTCAGGGCGTCAAATTTGGCTCCCTGCCCCTAAATTTGGGAATTTGGGGG